>JAPMOQ010059013.1:34437-84930 GCA_026543055.1 Argiope trifasciata | reverse complement strand
GTGGTTTTACCTTTTGTATATATATTTGTTTCATTTGTTGATGTTTTTGATGTTTTGCTTTGTTTTTGTCTTTTGCTGTTGGAATTGGTATGTCTCTTTTGCTTTCATCTTCGGGGGATTTTCGGGCCACGAGGCGCCAGTACTTTTGGCCATTGTCCATCGACGCCTCACAGAAAAAATCCCTGATTAAGAATCCTTGCTTGAAAGTGGCTCCTGACGAAGTTTTCAGGCCGGATTCCTTTTTTATTGACTATTTTTGACTGACTATTTCTTTCTATTGATTTTTCTATTAATTATTTTGATTAGTCATTTTCTCTTGCTTGGCAGTTTTCAAAAGCTTCTTCCATTCAGACTTATACGCAGCAATTTGCCTCTTAAAAATAAAGACTTCCTTCCATAGACGTTCATAAAGAAATTGCAAAGCTCATTTGCCCTTCTTAAACCTTCACTCAGATTTTTCAAATGCAATGTCACGTTTGCAGTGCTTGTTGAAGCCTCTTCTTCAATGGGCTGTGAATGGAACATTTTTTCCAAGTCGGTTTCAGTCAGATCTTAATCTTGCGATTCCTGAATGTCACTCGATTCTATCTGTTCGAACCCATCTCGTCCTATTCCATTCGCGATTTCGGCTATGTTTGCATTGAACAACATACTTCAGGCAAAGTTGTCATAAGATCTATTTTACTTTTTTATGAGTCCCTTGGACGACATTTGCAAAGGATATTGGGTTGGATACCTATTGGAATCCTTTTATTATAATTATGTACTTATTAGATCCGCGAATAAGGAAGTTTGTAGCCGCGAATACAGAAATTGGGTCGCATTTTTTGAATCCCGGAATAGTGAAAAAGCGGATGAAAGAAGCGCAAATAAGGAGCTTTCACTGTAAATAATAATATTCAATCCGATATCGAACAAGAAAAAATCTATTTCCTAGTTCTACTAATACATATTTACATTAGAAACCAAACTAATTATATGACACTGTGTATTATAAATATATAAAATACTATGAAAGTTTGTATGAAATATTAAGCGAAAATTTTCATTAAACAGAAGTGCATTAGATTAATGATTTTATTAAGTAGATTATAATATTTTTTCAGATATTTTGAATGATTATTTTAAGCTATTGTTTGGCGTCGGTGGCCTGGTGGTAAGGTCTCGGCTTCGTAACCGGAGGGTTTCAGGTTCGAGACTCGATTCCACCGAAGAACCGTCGTGTGAGGGGGTCTCTTGCACGTTAAACCTGTCAGGCCAATCGTTCTCCCGCTGGTGTGGAGAGGGGGGGTGCAGTTCAGGTGTCGTCCTCGTCATCAGACCGTGATTCAAAAGGACGAGGTTCGTCCCCAAATAGCCCTCATGTTGCTTTAAAACGGGACGTTAATATAACTAAACTAAACAAACTAAGTCCTCCCGCTGGTGTGAACAGGGGGTGCCAGTTCAGGTGTCGTCCTCGTCATCGACGCTGAAGGATTCCAGTGATTTTACAACGAAGTTTCCCTCGGCCATAAATTTCCGAAGGTTATTAATTACTATCTTAGCTAATCTAATAAAGTTACTATTTACTATTTTACTAAATTAACTGAGGTTACTATTTACTATTTTACTAAAGTTACTATTTACTATTTTACTAAAGTTACTATTTGCTATTTTACAAAATTTACTAAGGTTACTATTTACTATTTTACTAAATTTACTAAAATTACTATTTTAGCCCCCTCCCTTTTTAACAGATGTGGGGCATCATCAAATTACAAGAGCATGGTGAATGTCTCCGTGTACAAAAAAAAATATTGCGTCATAGTAATTTACACAAAAAGAAAAGACACTGTCAATGCTTCAGAACAAAGTTCTTCAGAATTTATTCTAGAAAGGCGCGCATTTCATGGAAAACTCAATAAACTGCAATATATTTTTCTAACTTTAATATATTTAAAGTTAGAAAAATAACTAATATATTTTCAACTTTATATTTTTCTAACGTTAAATTTATACATTAAAGAATATGGACATACACTGAAGTGACAAAAGTCATGGGATGATTGTTAATATCGTGTCGGTCCTCCTTTTGCCCGGCGAAGTGCAACAACTCGACGTGTCATGGAGTCCACAAGTCGTTGGAAGTCCTCTGCAGGAATATTGAGCCATGCTGTCTGTATAGACGTCCATAATTGTGAAAGTGTGGATGGTGCTGGAGTTTGGGCACGACCTTTCGATGATGTCCCATAAATGCTCGATGGGATTCATATCGGGTGATCTAGGAGGCCAAATCATGCGCTGGAATTGTCCGGAATGTTCTTCAAACCAATCCCGATCAGTTCTGGCCCGGTGACATGGCGCATTGTTATCCATAAAAATTCCATCGTTGTGTGGGTACGTGAAGTCCATGAATGGCTGCAAGTGATCTGCAAGCAGCTGAACATAACCATTTCCAGTCAATGATCGGTTCAGTTGCACCAGAGGACCGAGTCCATGCCATGTAAAAACAGCCCACACCATTATGCAGCCACCACCAGCTTGAACAGTGCCTTGCTGACAATTTGGGTCCATGGCTTCGTGGGGTCTGCGCCACACTCGAACTCTAACATCAGCTCGTAACAACTGAAATCGTGACTCATCTGACCACGCCACGGGTTTTCCACTGGACCAGTCGATATACTCACGAGCCCAGGAGAGTCGCTGCAGGCGATGTCGTGCTGTCAGTAAAGGCACTCGAGTCGGTCTTCTGCTGTCATAGCCCAAGGAAGACAAATTTCGCCGCATAGTCCTATCGGACACGTCCCTCGTACGTCCCACATTGATTCCTGCAGTTATTAGACGAAGTGTTGCGTGTCTATTAACATTGACCATTCTACACAGACGTCGGCGGTCGTTAAGTGCAGGGGGTCGCCCACTGCGCTGTCCATGATGGGATGTGATGCCTGAAATTTCATACTCTCGGCACACTCTTGATACTGTGGATCTCGGAATGTTGAATTCACTAACGATATCCGCAATGGAATGACCGTCTAGCTCCAACTAACATTCCACTTCAAAGTCTGTTAATTCTCGTCGTGCCGCCATAAATCACGAAAATTCGTATTCTTGCTACAAGAATATGGCAGTTCTATAATTTCGTGAAGGAATTTAAGATTTGAATGATGTAATTATTAAAATGTTTTTATAACTTGTATCGATATGTAACGCACATCTATATTTAAAATTGCTCATACGTTGGAAGTAGAGAATGGAAATATTTTATTTAAATGTGATTCACCGAATTGAATTGTTCCTTCATGAAGTATCTTACAGGAAAAAGAAATTTCATAATTGAGGTGGGAAGAGTTTAATTCCTTTTTGAAAAAGCAAGCAGAACAAAAGGTTAAAATGTGCAATAATTTATTTTTATATCTGTTAGTATTTGCTATTAAGGCATACGTTAAAAACATTGGTTATCGAACACATTGGAGAATATTTTAGAAATTTTATTTCTTGTAGTTCAGACTTTCCTTTTTCTAAAACAATTTATCTTTTCTTAGGAAAAGAAAGACCTCACCCATCATCCAAGGTCAAATATTATTTCAGCTTAAAATTTGCTTTTAACTTCAATTTTTCAAAAATTTAATTTTCGTAAAATTCTCCATCATTAAAAAACTAATAGAGGTATTTACATAAATATTTCAACGAACCAAAATTTTTAGTGTCGGTGAAATGTTTTTTCACTTATAGGTATTTTTAGAAATATTAAGTTGTGAATTTATGGGGGGGGGGGGAATGCATATATACGTTTATTTTTTACCCATCACTTCTTTGCATCTCAAGATTTTTTTCTTAGATTTCGGTTCCTTTCATTCGTTATTTTGTTCCATAACTTTTGAACAAAGAAAAAATTGCTGCCTGACCATTTTGTGCAGAGTTCACCGTTTTGGTTCAATTTCGTAAAAATTGACTACTACGCATTTTCTGATTTTTCAAAACAGATTATACTTTCAAATAATGCTGTATTTATAATATTTTGCATTATAATTGACAACAAATCTAAAAACCATAGTTTTAAATAGTTTTTTAAAAATCCAATTTCTTAAAAATTGCTCTTTTGAACTTAGTCGGATTCCCTAAAATCATTTTTCAGATATTATTTATTTAATAATTCTTTTGTTAGAATTATTAATTATTTAAAAGAAAATTCTTGTAACATAAAGAAAAATAAAAAGAATAAATTCCTTTCAAGTTATTCAGAAATAAAATTAAATAATTTAAAGTAAATTTTTTAATTTAAAAATTTGTATTTTTGTATTCGCCACTTATCAAACGAAAATTGAAAAATAACTATCTCCAGAAACTCGGTAAAAAATAAAATGTCAATATCTTGAGAAAATTAAAAATATAATCTTAATAAGTAGAGATTACATTTTTATATGTATTTTATATTTTTTATATACAGGTCACTGCGGTTGTGTATATATGTTATAGGTCTAAAAAATTAGGTTGTAATAAATCAAATCTTGAATATTTATTATTGGAAAAAAAAGATAGTGAATATTGTTAACTTTTCAAAGTATGAAAGTTGATTACATTTTCCATTAATTAGAATAAACAGGAAATTTTATCGTTTTTCTACAGTAACTTCTGAATAAATTATTCTAAAAGAAATATCTTAAAATTCAAACTTCTTTTTCAATGATGCAGTTTCGTTTTCCTGCAATTTTTATTTCATTTTTCAACATTTTTTTTTTCAAAATTTAAGGAAAAATTAAGAAAATGCAGACGATTATGAAATAAGGAATTTTTAAAAGTATTATGGCTTAATTCACTTTCAGATTTTAATTAAAAACATGAAACACTTAAAGTGTTATATACATAATATTTTATAAGGAATGTTTTTTTTTTTATTATTAAACTATTATTAACGAAGTATTCTTATAGCTAGCAAAGTCAGATGTATAAACTAATACTTTACGTAATGAATAATAGACCTGAAAACGAGAATAGACAGAAAGCTGTCGAAACATTGTCAACCCTTCTACATAAAGTCAAGGATCCCTTTTAACCTTGAAAGGAGTGTTCTCTTCAATGAGACGAGAGGAACTATTTTCCTAATTACTGTCGCAGTTCCCCTCCCCCTTCTTTTTTGATCGCAGGGTATGTTCTTTTTAGAAGGAATTTGTTGAGTCCTTAACCATAGAATTGAAATAGTGATATATATCAACTCTATGCAGCTAACTAAGCACGAATGATTTGCAAGCACTCAAATATAAGAACTTGAAATAAGTTATATATATATATATAAAACAAAATAAGCCAAGCAAAAAGGAACACGATCTAATCAAAACTACAACCAATAGAAATTTAATTCGGCTGTAATACTTTTTACTTGGCTTATTTTGTTCATTCATTTAGATTCATCTGTATTTTAGTTATAACTGCATTTGCGCTCACTAAATACAATGATCGTTTTTTTTTTTTTAAATCTGAAATAATTTTTGGTTTCGTTTCCGTAATTAGTTCCGTTTACATAATTATATTAATTTAGATTTGTTTCATAAATAGGTTTTATTTCATTTAATTTTCATTTTTTAGAGTTTTTTATTGTTTAATTCCGAATTAAATTTTAATTTCAATTTCAACATAATTAATTTCGATTTCATTTTTGTTAACTCAGGAAATGGGTTTGTGGTGACATCTTAATAAGCCAGTACCTACCACTAAACATCGGTGGCCATTTTTGTATAGTGGATAAGTTACTGGCTTACAAATCCGAAGGTCCCAGATTCGATCCTTGGCGGAGTTCAACCTACGTATTGGCACAATTCCACCAACACACCTTCGCCAAATTGGTCACCCGGACGTGATGAATTTTCAACAGCTCTCTTGGCGCCATCTCTCCATCAGCAACGCAAAGCCGTCAGACCTACTTGACGCACCAACGCAAAGTCGTCAGACTCACTTGACGCACCAACGCAAAGTCGTCAGACTCACTTGACGCACCAACGCAAAAGTCGTCAGACTCACTTGACGCACCAGCAACGCTCATATACTAGCCATAACGCTTGGCGCAATAAAAATCGTTCGTCTCTCAACCGAACTCACTGGTAGGGGAGTATTGTGGTGACATCTTAATAAGCCAGTAACTACCACTAAACATTGGTGGCCATTTTTGTATAGTGGATAAGTTACTGGCTTTCAAATCCGAACATCGCAGGTTCGATCCTTGGCGGAATTCAACCTACGTATTGGCACAATTCCGCCAACACCTACGCCAAAGGTTTTAATTATTTTAATGCTTTTATGATTATTATATATATGTGTGTGTGCGTGCGTGTGTGTGTGTTGCAATTTAAATGAATGTTGATTTAATTTAGAATATGTTCAAGTAGAATTTACATAAATAGAAATGAATGTTTATCTGCATGTCTCTTATGCGCTGCCGTACCACTCATACAATTGTAATAAAACTTTGACTACTTAATACTTCCATTTACGAGATGGTTAAGTTAAATTATTATTAGGCATAGTTAAATTATCTAATGCATAAAAAATATTTTTTAACCTATTCACCGCATCTATTAACCGTGGATTCACCACCAAATAACTCTCCAAGGAGACACAAGAGATTCAATCAAGATGTTAAACTCAAGCTAGATGTTAATATTTCGCAGCTATTGTGCGTAAATGTGAATTGTCTTTCTCTGAGGTCATAGTTTTATTAGAGAATGTTACAGGGTAACCAATCCTAAGGGTTTGAAATTTTAATTAAACATTTAATAAAATTTTAGCGCTTTTTGCCGTCACTTTAGAAAATATTATAGTATAAATCCTTTTACACCATCTCAGTTTTCAAAAAAAAATATCTTTTCAACTATATTGATGATTTTGTGGTATATAGTTTCTATGTTTAATCCATTTTAAAGGAAAATATTTTAATCCCATTTTTTAACATTGAACTTGAGAATTCTGGACGAATAGGGAACGAATCACGAGATACAATGAATAGTTTCTTTCATTACCATTCTGAAAGAACACCAAGCATTACAGTTCTAAAAGAATGCACAAATCGTGTATATAAAAATAAATATTTGTTTGTAAAACAGAATAATAAAAACAGAATAAATACTATTTATGCTTCTCCTTTATATATCCTTCCATTTCAATGAATGCATTCATTGCTGACAAGAAAATAAATATCATTCTTAATTAAACAAGAGAACTATTTCCAAATTCTAACCAATATTTCTAAAATTATTTCTTCTGCTGTAGTAACGTGCCGGGTACCAGCTAGTATTCCTATAAAAAGAAATATCTTTGCACCACAAACACTTTATAAAAAAATATCTTGAATACCCCTGAAATTGTAAGGGACCTTAGGCAGTAGCCTACTCTACCTATTCAATAATCTGGCTATGTAATCAATAACCTATAAACCTAAAAGAATTTTTGAATAAGAATTGTAACCAAACTATCGGCATTGAAATATCTTCTTAACTCACGAGCAAGAACTATACAAAGTGTGGAAATTTAAGGGGATGAGACTGTTTTTTAAGACGTACACAGAAAACTTTATAACTTTAACATCTTGTAAATATTAAGGTTATTTCACTTGTCATAGTAACATATGCAAATGCGCATGTAAAAAAATGAGCTCTTTAACATATAATGATACATATTTTTATTTTAAAAAATGACTACATTTTAGTCAAAATTTGAGCTCCCTTATTTTTAAATATGGGTTATTGTTAAATATTTTCACCTTCGGAACTATTGTTAACTCATATTTTCAAAAAGAAGGAAAATAGTCCTCCTCTTTGAAAAGTTATATTATTAAATGTAGCATATGAAAAACTGAGGCACTAATTCATTGAAAAAGTAAAGTGCATACTTAGATAGAATATTGAGTGCATTTGTGTGTGCCAGCTTTTCTGCCGAATGTGATGCAAACTATAGGCTGAATATACGACATCGAAATTAGATGCTCGATTACCTCTCATTTTAACTTTACCCATGGCATTTTACAAGCCTACCGATCGATAGTTGTCAACGATTTAAGCCTAAATTAGAGTCCCTTGTTTTTCATTAGTACCACCACCTAGGGCCATGAGTACGACTTGGCTCCTACATGCTTCACATTCGCTTGCACAAGCTCTTTCTACAGGGTGCACATTCACACTACTACAGATAGAACACATAGTAATAACCATGCCCGAACCGGGACTTGAACTCGAGACGTCTAGAAGACACGCAACGCTTAATCCAGAATACAACTTACATTCACATTTAAAACCCTTCATATTTAAAATAAGCAACTTATATTCATATTTAAAACGCTTTATTTACCAATGTTACGTTGTTATTATAAATCAACAATATGCAATATATATATATATATATATATATATATGCACCGATAATAAATAATATATATATATATGCACGTGATAATTTTGTTCATATACTTAATTGTAAATTTTTTAATGAATATGGTCTGGCAAATTTATTTTTAACAAAGCTAAATTACAGCCATATTTGGATTTGGATTTAAAAAATTCAGATAGAAATGGTAATCATATAATTTAAATTTTCATAACTATTCTATAGAATCTGGCCATTATCATTTATTGCCTCTAGGAACATAATAACTGGAATCAGAATTTAATTTATAATTTGAAGAGTTCAAAGATATGTTTCAAAGTTTGTCAAAAAAATATCAAAACACAGTTTATTATTGTGAAATTTAACAAACATTTTATATATATCTTTAATTGCGTATTACTTTTTGTTAAAAGGAAGTAATAAATATCCTTAGAGTTTAATTACTATACAAATGCATGAGCAAAAGCTTTCAATATCAGAGAAATTTTTCTATAATATATAATTAAAAGTAAATCAATTTTAAAATCAGAAAATAAATATTTTATAAATACACTCATGATCGAAGTAATCGAATTTGAAACATAATTGTTTTATTTGAGCAAAATCACATGAAATAAAGGTCTCCCTTTAAAAGAAATAAATGTAAACGATATTAAAAAGCTTATAGCAGCTACAATTCTATTTTATAATCTTTGTTTTTTAAAAGTTGTTCTTTTAAAAAGTGGCAACAGTAGTAGCATTTTGATGGAATAAAAAAAAGCGATATAGTTTCTCCTGAAATATAATCTATATTAATAACTGATCTTAATGAGTTCTACATAACAGCGCCACAAGCTGATAGAAGAAAAAAAATTAAGATAGGTATGGTGGTATCTTAATCAGTCAGTAACAGCCGCTAAACATTGGTTATTATTTTTGTCTAGCGGATATTGTACGATATTGCAAATTGTAAAGTCACGAGTTCGATCCTTGGCGGAATTCAATCTCCTCATTGGTGCAACTCCGCAATATGAAGGGCCACAATATCTTTGGTCAAAATAATTTACTGTCATAAAAGTTGTTTTAATTTATAAAGAAAATTTCTGTTCCTCCAATCATTTAAATGTGCTGGTAAATGTGTAAAACATTCCAAACTAAAATATCTTCTAAGTATTTTAAGAATTTATTGATAAAATTACGAGAATCAGATTTCAACACACGGTGGGTTCAAAATGCTCATAGGATTATGGGCTACAAAGTGAATTTGTGGTTATTCTTGATTATTTTACTTTATTTAGCCTTTACCAAAACAAATCATAATTTTTATTTCCGTTAATTATCTATTTTCTTATATAGTGATTCTTTTATAATTTGTTATTTAATTAAAGCATGTTATTAAGTGAAATTAGATAACATCCTAGAGTCTTTTCTTAATACACCTTTTTTTTATATTTCTTTGGTGACTCGTGGAATCTGTTGTTTCACTGTTAAGTGGTTTTAAAAATTTAGAACAAAACTATTAAGAATTTTTATGATGATGTTTAATCATTCTTTTAATCGTGTCTTTTAAATTCGTGTGATTGTATGATAAAATTAAGTACTATAACTTCAATTACAAAGATATCTCTGATTAGACTGCTATCTTTCAGTAAAAATGTGAATTACGTCACTCTTATTTTATCAAATATCTTTTTCTTACCTTTTATTTTAAATATAACGTATGATTATTGAATAGCTACTAGTGCGTAATATTTTTATTAAATTAAAAATACACAGTCTTCGTATAAATCAAAATTGTTTTAAAAAAGTCTCGATTTCGCAAAAGATGTACAGGTAGTGCCATCTATTGGAAATTCTAGAAAAGTAGCCCTGTTTTTGTTAACGGCGGCCTCTTTTTGGTTGATCCCCTGGTGACGCGACCGAGCGACTAGATTCTAGTTAAGTGTGTACGTGTGCAGGATAACGACAGGATGGCTACAGCTACGGATTCGGGTCCTGTGTTCTTTACTAAAGCAACACCAGAACAATGGACATATGTGCTGTCTCAATATAAAGAAGTTTTGAAGCAAAAAGCTGCTCAGAGGACCAAAAAAGGCGGACCAGAAGAGCTTATTCGTCTAGATACATGGTAAGCAAAAACCTTTGTTCGATTAGTTCAAGGCCATTCACCCTCCGTCCCTTTGTTACTCTTGGAACGTCTTCTGTCGGATTGTGTGAGAAAAAATTGACAAGCACATTTAAACTTAGGCGGGATTAGTGATGTCTGGCCACACGTGCGATTAAAGCGCATGTTACGCAAAGTTTTGTTTCTCGTCATTTATGATAGTTTCGTTCGATTTGTAGGATGTAGCGCGTAGCTACCTTCTATGTGTGCTCAGTCTACTGTAACCGGGCTTTGCAATTCGTTGATGTGTGTCCTTCCTTGTTAGTAAAAAAATTTGGAAATAAAACTCTTTAATTTTTGAAATTTCAACTCAAAATTAGTTCTTCGATATAGATTAACATATTTTATTTTATATATTTTTGCTACATGTAATTATTCTGTATCACTTCACTCAGAAATGCATTTTCTACTTCGAATACAAAATAAACTATGAATACTCCCACTGTTATTTTCATTTGTTTTTCTTTTAAGAAAATAGAAAAAACTATCAGTTTATATAAACAAAATGGTGTTATTTTAGTTTATAAAAGTTGAGGGGGAGGGTACTTAAAGACTTCATATATTCTCAAATTAAGTTAATATTGTTGTGAATGTTGCAAACTGCATTTATAAAAAGCTGTTTGAAGTTTTTAAAATATTATTTGTATATGTTAAAGCAGGAAAATATGCAGACTATGCATGTGTAAATTAGATTGAAGTTTTCTAGTTCAAATATTATTTACAGGATAATTATATTTGATGGTTATTTAAAATGTTAGAAAATGCAGATTTGTTATACTTTAACCAGCAATTATTATTCATTATATTCTAATAATAAGAATAGTTAGAATGAATAGCTTTTTCTAATGCAATATCATAAATGAAAGTTTTGCTTTTTTGGATTCCAAAATATGAATTTGATTTTAAAAAAATGGTTTAAACCCATAAATTTGTTAAACAGCTTATAAAAATTTGATTAATCTGAATTATAAGTGGTAGTTATTCATTAATAATTTGGTAACTACTAGTTTGTTTTATTTTTTGCCACAAACTAAAGAGTTTGTTCTGCTACTCTCGGGTTTTAATTGTCTCTTAATATTAATGTGACAGTGTTGAACTTTTATTTTATTTTTAATTTACTATCTTGTCAACTTGAAATGAGGTAATTAAACTTAATCACTTTTGTAATGGTCATTAATGATAAGCTGACAATATGTAGAAAATTACCTGTGGCTTCATGTAAGTGAATAGTGTATTGTTTTATTAATGTTAAACCCACAGAAATATACCTGTAATTCTAAACTACTTTTTAAAGTTAATTTTAAACTAACTAATTTAAGTGAGTAGTGCATTGTTTTATTAATTTAAAACCCATAAAAATATACCTATAATTTAAAACTATTTTTCTTTTTTAAAGTTTGAAATTAATGAATATTAGTGCATTTAACTCTGGATATTATAATGTTTAAATATTCTTGCTAGATATTTTTGACAATAACTTTCAGTTTTACTTGAATTGTTGGTTTAGTTTATAATTTTTATTATAATTGAAAGCTTTTTACTTTATTGCCAAGAATAATTTGATTAATCCTTTGATAAGTTATTTCTGTTTTAGAAATGGCCGATAAAGATCTTATTATTTTAAAACTCGTAAATTTCTTTGAAAATCTAAAAATGTATTTTTGTATGATTGTGACATCAAAAAGGAGTTAATTTTGGAATTTAAATTTTCTTAGTCTTAATCATTTGAAACAATTCTAAAAGTCCCCTCCCTCTCCCCTGTTTTTCATTAATTTTAATTATTAAAAGAAGTGAATTGAAGTTCGTAACAGAATGACAAAGAGGTTTAATTATTAAAAACAAATGACAGTTTACAGAATTGTAGTTAACGATTCAAAATTAGTGAACGAAGTAAAATGAAGGGTGAAAATTGCCGGTACTGAAGTAATTCTTTTTGTAGCGCGAGTTTCATTCTTATATGTAGAAATAATTTTTGTTGACCATTTTGAAGTAAGGAGATGCTTTATTAATGTCTTAATTTTTTATATTCTTTTAAAAAAAATTTACAATAATATATACCATTTAATTTGATGAGGGAAAAAAAATTTAACGTCTAAGACAGTGATATCATGAAAACATAATTTCACGAGTGAATGTGTTTCTCCCATATAAAAAAAGCTAGCTTGTATGCAGTCTTTACAAAAGTCACTAAATTAAACACTAAGCAACAATTATCAAAAAGATGAAAAAAATCAATAATTGCCTTCTGATATTAATTATACACAAAGATGTTGTAAATATGATCATTTTATTGAATTAACTGTGTAAGGTATACATTTTTGTTCAGAATTTTGATTCTACAATTCAAAGGAAAGCATTTAGATCGGGAGAGGGAGTTTGAATATCAAAACCTTCTCATGGATTTAATTATGTGAATTATTAGTGTTATATTTTTATAAATTAAAAGAACCTTATTTGCTTATAAGATTTTGCATGTCACAAAATAGCTGTATTATTAAATATTTTAATGGGGAAAAAATTCAATCTTTGAAAAGTAATTTTAAAAAACATTTGTAATATTATGTATTAGATATTAGTAAAACTTATTATATTAAATTTAAATTATGCATGGCATATAATTTACTATTAAATTACTAATGAATATTTTCATTTAAAACTGAATTCTTTTCATAATTTAACTTGTTAAGGCAAATGACTGTTAGTTATATTAGAATTATGTATTATCTATATTAAAATCAAATGATGAGACTAACTACTTTTTTAACACCAATATTTGATAATTAGCTGCTTTTATTACATATGTGCAGCTTTTTAAAAGTCTATAAAAATAAATAAGATTAAAGTGAAAGATAAATTCCTAACATTATATATGATGATAGTTTGTATACTTTGAGTGAGTGTCGAGTGAAGAGCAATATTTAGAGCATACGATGCCTCACGACATTAGAAGAACACACCAGGCAGAATGTGTGTTAACTTAAAAAAACATCCTACGACTTCACTAGTGGTAGGAGAGGGAACCTCATAGCTTTACTAGCACATTGAATGCAAGAACTGTATTGATAACAGGAACAAGACATACAAATAACCTTCCTTAAGTTCATCAAAGTAATTCTTCTTGAGAAAAATGTTGATAGCTGCGAAAAATTCCATAGCAGTTGACTTTAATGTAAGAATGCAGATGATTTCATCAAGTAAGAATTCAGATGATTTTTTAAAGCATATAATGACAGTTAAAATTTGCAAAAGAACAAGTATGTTTTGTAAACGATAAAAATAAAATTACAGGGTCTTATTATTGGGTTGTTCGGAAAGTCATTTCGTTTTTTTTAGTAAAAATGAAAGACGATTTTCGTGTAATGAATAAGCATTTTATTAAATTATGTATTGGCCATTCTGATCCAACACCCTTTGCCATCTTTCTGGTAGTAGCATGATTCCATGCTCATAAAATTTTTAGTCTTTGCTGGCAAAAAACTGATCCAGGTGATTTTTGGCATCTTCATTTGAGGTAAAGGTTTTACCGTCCAAAAAATTTTGCAGGGACCGGAACAAATAATAATCCGAAGCCGCCAGATCTGGAGAATATGGTGGATGTGGCAGTGTATCCCATTCAAGCAGTAAAAGCGTTTGGCGAGTGACCAAACTTGTAAGAGGTCTCGCATTATCTTGGTGGAACACTACACCTTTTCTGTTGATTTACTCTGGCCTTTTCTGTTGAAGTGCATCGTTCAGTTTGTCCAGCTGATGACAGTAGACTTCGAATTAATTGTTGTTATCCTGTAAAAGCTGTAAAAAAACCGATTCCTTTAAAATCCCACCAAACAGACAGCATCACTTTTTTTTGATGATATTGGCTTTCGAAATGCTTTGAGCTGGTTCATCTTTTCAGCTCCATGATCATTTGCGTTTGACATTGTTATATACAATGCATTTTTCGTCCCCAGTAATGATGCGCTTTGAAAATGAATCATTTTTGTGACGTTTGAGGAGCGAATCACAGACATCAACGCGACGACACAAATTTCTCTCCGTGAGAACATGGGGAACCCATATATCGAGCTTCGAGGTTAATCCCAGGCCTTTCAGGTGGTCATAAACAGTTGAATTCGATAACTTTAAGATCTCACCGATCTCACATGTTGTTATTCGCCGGTTTGCATCAACTAATGCCTTTATCTTGTCTTTATCAGCTTCAACCGACCTTCCAGAACGTGGTGCATCTTCGACATCAAAATTGCCGGATCAAAATTTTGCAAACCAGTTCTGACACTGGTGTATTGTCAACACATCTTCTCCGTACACTTCGGTTAATTTCTTTCTGGCTTGAACTGCATTTTTACCTTTTCTGAAGTAAAAAAGTAAAATATGACGAAAATGCTGCTTATTGCTCTCCATATTTAAAAGGGCACCAACCAAAAACTACTGCGTAGAATTAATAGAACTTTTTCACACACAAGCCTTGCAATATCAGCTCTCAAGACATATAATGGTTATGCGGCTTAAGTGTGAAGTTGGTTTCGAAAAAATGTAATTAAGTCCTCTGACGGGAAAAAACAAAATTACTTTCCGAACAACCCAATAGTTAAAAAAAAACTTTTAATAATAAAAAAAATCAAATTAAAATCTTTAAATTGTTTTCCTTTTTAGAAAATTTGAATTGAGTAATTTTTTTAAGTTTATTTCATGATTGAAATATAATATTTTTACAAATATAACAAAATAATTATATCATCTAAATTCTTTTGGAAGTAAAACTAGAAACTGTTTTTTATGATAGATATTTTTATTGAATAATTCTGGAATATTGTGTAAATTATAAAAAAAATTCTGTTGTGCTCATGGCACTACAAAAGTAGACAGTTTTGTTTACTCATATTTAAAAAAAAAAAAAAAAAAAAAAAAAAGCTTGGTTTTGGCAAAATTATTTTTGTATTGATTGATAATCATTTATTTTCACTTAATGAAAGCTATAGTGCAATGAATGAAAGGCCTTAAAGCCTCCTATAATTGTGGAAATTATATGACTATCAAAAGTGTGAAGCTTAAAAATGTTTTGCTGAAAAAACTATTAAGAGACCAAGTTGTATGAAAAATTTAGTGGATGTCTTTCCAAATCATCTGATTGCCAAAAGCAAGTTGTATTTCATAAATATTGACTGTATGTTTAACAGAAACAATGATTCTACTTCATCTAATTAAAGATTCTGGAATGATATGTCTCTCACTAGCAACTTTGTTCTTATTGTCCCAGAAATTCTATCTAGGCCAGGGATTAACTGGTGAACCACTAAGACATTTTGGGTTGACCATCTTTATTGACCCAAAAGGAACATAATTATGGAACATTAATGCTAGTTAGAATGAAGAATCTGTTTTCATAACCAATACAACTATGTTTATTGAAGCAAATACTCTGATGAATGTGTAGACAACGTATGTACTTCAATGGACGCATTTTTTTATATATATTGGTTCATGTGTTCATTAATCACTGTGTTGAATACGTCCGTGGTCTAACAGTTGCTCATAGCTATTCAAAGATTAAACTTGACAGTTTTGTCTTTTTGCAGTAAAAAAAAAAAAAAAAGTATAATCCACTATATTTTTTAAAAGAGGAAAAGAATTTTGAAAATGAATGTTTAAAAAAAGAAAAATATGCTACATTGATACAGAATGGGGAAAAACACTTTATCTGTACAATGGTGAATGCAAAATGTATGTGTCGTATGTCATCCAAGTGTGAAAGTTCCAAAAGAAGAAAATGTGGGAAGATGGTATTTTAAAAGCATGCATGGAATTTTTGGTATAGATTTAAAATTAGAAAGCGAAATATGTAAACAAAAGTTTAAAATTCTTAAATCCTAATTAATCAGACAACTATTACATATTATTAAACCCATGTACATTGTTCTATGCTTCAACAATTGCATCTTTTTATACAAGTCATATTAGCATAACATAAGCTTTTTGCAGATGGTGAAATGAAAGATGTTTTCTGGGAACCAATACTAATTATTTATTGAGTCCTCATTATTAAGTTAAACAATTTTTATTTCATTAGTAAAATTGTATAACTTGCATATAAAGTTTACACTCATCATGTAGAAATGATGATTTCTGATCTGTTTGATCAACTAGCTGACTAAAGATTTAAATTTATTATCTGCATTTCTTTTTCCTTGCAGTTTTGCAAATCTATGAACATGGCTGATATTTCTCAGTTTTGCACTTTTATAAGAATGGTTTTGATGAGTGTAAAAGAAGAATTATTAACTATATTAATTCTAAATTTATAATTAAATAGAATAACAATACTAATACTTATAACATTTAAAAACAGGAACTGAAGATGTTTATTGTGTCTTCAAAAAGGTACATTGGGAAAAAAATTCCAATGTGTAAAGTTGCATCAATAACAATTGACAGAGGGTCATCCATGACTGGTAATAGCCGTAGTGTTGTTTTACAATAGGAGTAGATAATAAAACTTAACTAAACCAAACCCATCCATGACTGGTGCAGTCTTTATTTGTCTGTGCATCAAAGACAAGGACTTACTATAGTTCCTTTCTTATAATTGCATTATTTACTAACAAGTCCACCAATGTAAAATTCTAAATATACTTCATGTTATAGGAATCTGAAAATTGTGAACTCAATTTGAAAAAGAAGTTTTCAAAGTAGAATGTTTCTGAGTAATGATAAAAAAAAAACTGAAAGAAAACTAATTTGATTATGGGAAATATTTGTATCGTGTAGATGTTTGTTGGTTAAGCTGAGTATATCCCATAGATAAATTATGTTTAGGACAGCCACAAAATTTTTCGATTCTTCATGATATTAAGCCAACAATTCTCGAAAAACTCTGTTAATATAGGGTTAAAATAGATTGATGCATTATTTGTTGATTTCTCTTACCTCTCTCTCCTGAAGCTGAACAATTTCATTTCCAAATTCTCTGTTCAGATTAAATGCTTTTTTTTTTTTTTTTTTTTCAAAATTTTAAATTTTTTTTTTGGATTTTCATTATTTTAATTAAAATTACCCAAACGAAATCCCCCCCCCCCCTCTCTCTTGGAATAAGAAGAGATTAAAAACAAGTTATTCTGATTAAGGAAAAAATCATCCAAAATACCTAAAATAAAAAAACAATTCAGATCTGCAAAAAAAGAATTAGAAGAATTAAGAAATTTTTAGAATGGTATTTGAGGAAAGAACTCGGTATTTATATGGCCCTACCTAGTCTATGACAGAGAAAAAAGTGCTGAAATGTGGAATTTTCGGAGCCTTTTAATGCTGTGGGGAAAGTGATAGTTTCTATTCAACATCACAAATTCCTAGTGCCCTTTGATTACAGAATTAGTCACTGGGAATCCAAAATGACTATTATTTTACAAAATTCTCTGTACATCTTGTGAGAAAAATTTCTTTTGCTTAGGCTTCAACGACAATACAAGTTTGTTTTTATATTAATGCATGAGCTTGATATTGAAGAGAATATGTGGTATCATTTGGGAAAAATATCAAATGTGTCTCTATCTTTTTGTATCATTCGTCATGGGAAACATTACTTTTCCTAAATAGCCATAAAATATTTCCTATTGTGCACTGCACTATTGACACACCTTTTGAAAAAATAAACAAAATTCAAGATATAGTATTTATCATAGCTTAATAATACCATGTAAGCTGCACTTATAATTACAAACAACAATAAAAGCTGCAAATATAATAATATCAAATGAATGTATTTAATCCTCTAATTTCCAGTTAGACGGTTTGGGGAATTTCAAAAACAAAACCTCAATGATGACTAGTTTCCTTTTGAAGAAGAGGCTGGTATAATATAAATATATATAATAATAATCAAAATATTGGTATAATTTTTAAAAAATGCAAACATTATATTTAGTGAATACCTTCCTCATTAAAGCACATTGGTGCTAGTTGTGAAAACCCCACAACAGTCTGAGATAATAGACCTACAGTGTTTTACATAGTTACTGCTTTTTATTATACCAACCTCTTCTTCAAAAGGAAAGCGGTCGTCATGGAGGTTTTGTCGAAATTCCTCATACATCCTAAACCACCTCATTGGAAATTAGAGGATTAAACACATTAATTTGATATTATATTTGTGTGCTGGAAAGTAGATCATTACGATCTGTGCAGGATGCAACAGGACTTACGTTCTCAGGAACATTTCTTTAATGACCACATTCACACACAGAACAAGCACAAAGACAGGACATTCACTCGCAGAGCTTATCAGTACAGTATCGTATCTCATTCTCATTACACTCGCAATGCATAATGGGATAGCCTATCAGGCATCGCCGTCTAGTATCCAAAAGAGAAGATACGATTTATGTTAACTGCTGCATTTGTAATTATAAGTACATGCATTTATTATTAAGCAATGATAAATATTGTTGTTCCTTGAAAAAATTTAGAAATAGTCTATATTTTTAGGGGGCTAGGACTGTCACCCCTGGTCTAGGAAGTCTTTTCTTATCAATTATATTATTATGCCTCTGAAATATGAAATGTCTTGGAAACTTAAGAAAATGTTCCACATTTTTCTGGCTGCTTTACATGATAGCTAATCATTTTTAGATTTATATAAATTATTCATTTCAATCAATAATCTCTATCAATAAAATTTGATTTTTAGTTTATTTTACAAGTATTGCTATTTTTATTTTATAGTTTATAAAAAAAATGTTTAAGTGTTTTTATAAATCAAATTTTGTAAAATGGAATTGCTAGAAGAAAGTTTTTATTTTTGTAAATAGCAGCCTTTGCACTGTAGTCAGTTCAATTAATTCATTTGAATTAGTTATAACATTTAGACATTGCTGACGTTAATCATTAATTTTATACTTTATACTAATAATTTCAAATTAATTAACCTTCAAAGTTATTTTCATTTGAAGATTTAGGCAAACGACTATGATAAATTGTAAAATATGTATGTATATAATATGATTTTTTTAATGAAACAATTCGAAAGTCAAAAATGAAATCAATATTTTTCATGCATTAAAAAAATTTTCAGAGCACATTGATTTATACTTCAGTATTACAGTAGATAAATTAAATTTATAAATGGCAGAATTGTTAATGAAAATTTACATCTTCATTTTTTAAATATTGATTTTAAAAAAATATATCAATAAAATCTGAAATACAGTTTAAATTCTTGGAAAAATGATATATAAACAGGGGAAAAAATCATTATTTTTCATATTCAATTAAAAGGTAATCTTATACAATTGGAAAAGTTTATGTATTTATAAAATAATACATTTATGGGTTGTAAAAATTTTATATATATTTATTCCATTTTATGTGTGGTTTTCTAGCTGAATTAATGCAATTGGTTTTATTTTGATCTGATTGAGACTAAGATTTCAAAGGAAATCTTCATTTAGTATTAATAAGAAAATACTTTAAAAGAACATTTTTATCTGAAATTTTTTGGCTGTGAGCTTGTGGACATCAAATTGCATTGCTCCTTCTTTAAAGCCTGTTTATTTTTCTTCCTTTTACTTTCTTCATGTAAAATTTATTCTTTAAATGACCTTAACTATACATCACAATTCTAAAAAAAATTTACATTTGTATAATACATTTTGTATTGCAAGTGATTGGTTAAAAATATTGAAATTTGATTTATTTTTTAAAAAATTTTAACTGTTCCAAAATTTACGACTTTAGTATCCAAATTATATCTTGTGTTGAATTTGGAAATTTACGGTACAACAGTCTCTGTAAATCACCAACAAGTACAATCAAAAAGTTGTTTCACAAAATTCCTAGCATTGAACAATTTTCCATTTCACATATAAAAAAAAAAAATTGAAATGCATTGTATTTTATTACAGTGTCTTTTTTATGAGGGTTTTTTTTTTTTTTTTTTTTTTTGCAAAGCAAACACATTTTAATAACAAAAACAATAAACCTTGTGGCTCTGTTAGTTCAAAGGTCAAAGTCTTTTATAAAGTAAAAAATTTTAACACATTTATAAAAATTACAAAAAATTTTCTTATTGTTTGCCTCAATTATCTGCCTTTTTAATTATTTATTTAATTTTATTTACTGCCTATTTGCTTAATCTTTATTTTAAAAATATATGCATCATTTAATGTCTGCTGTGTTAATAGTTCCCTCCCCCACCTTCTCATTTTTTTAAAAATGTATCTTAGTAACGAAATTTAAGTGTAAAATATAACTCATTTATAAATTTCTGCTTTAAAATTTATTCACATTTTTCAACAATGACAAAAAAGGATTAAATGGGGCAGGTAGTTTACTTGTTGGAAAATAATTGAATATAACCTTCAGTTTGTTTAATAGAAACTTGCATAATTATACTAGTTTGAAATCTTAATTATAAAAAAAGAATAAAAAATAAATTAAATATATTTTCTGACTGTTTATAAATCATCACTTACATGAGTCTTTGAAATGAAATAGCTTTTCTATTGTAAAAAGCTTCAAGATGTATCAGGCTTCATTTACAGTTTACATTTTCCACAATTCAAATTTGATGATGCATATAATTCAAAGAAAATGCTTGTTGTTAAAATATTCCTACTATTTTGTTTTATAGAAACTCGCATAATTATATTAGTTTGCGATCTTAATTGAAAAAAAGTGTATATAGTAATTTTCTATAATGTATATTTTCTGACTGTTAATAAATCTTCATTTATGAGTCTTTGAAATGAAATAGCCTTTCTATTGTTAAAAATTTCAAAGTGTTGTAGCGGGCTTCATTTACAGTTTATATTTTCCACAATTCAAATCTGATGATATATGTAATTCAAAGAAAATTCTTCCTGTTAAAATGTTCCTACTATTTTGTTATTCCCCAATCCATATTCCATTTTCTTGGATCCTTAATTTATTTAAAGCAACCCTAAAAAAGAGGAGAGGGATAATATGCAAATAAATAAGTTAAATAATTAAATAAAATATTGTCTGCCTTTGTTTATAAATCATCTTCATTTATATGAGTCTTTGAAGTTAATTTATCATAAAAAGTTTCAAAATGTATTATTTAAAAACGTTATTACAAATGTATTTTTTAAATATATTATTAATTTATTTAAAGTAATTCTCAAAAGGAGCAGATGGTTAATATATAAAAACTATAGTGAAACAATTAAGTAATATATTTTCAGAATTTGTTTGTAAATGTTCATCGTCTTTGAAATGAATTTATAAAAAAATTCCTAATGTCGTAGGCTTCATTTACAGTTTCCACAATTCAAATCTGATGGTGTATATAATTGAAAGAAAATGCTTCCTGTTAAAACATTCTTTCTATTTTGTTATTCCCTATTCCAATTTCCTGAATCCTTAATTTATTTAAAGCAACTCTAAGAAAGGGATAATATACAAAAAATATATAATTAAATATATTTTCTGACGTTTTTTATAAATCATCTTTACTTATATGAGTCTTTGAGATGGAATAGCCTTTTTATCATAAAAAGCTTCAAAACATAGAAGGCTTCATTTACAGTTTACATTTTCTATCATTCGTATCTGATTCAATTCTAACTCAAAGAAAATGCTTCTTAAAATATTCCTACTATTTTGTTATATAGAAACTTGTATAGTTATATTAGTTTGAGACCTTAATTAAAAAAAGAATAAAAACTATAGTATGATAATTACATATATTTTCTGACTATTTTTAAATCATCTTTATTTATATCAGTCTTTGAAATGAATTTATCATAAAAAGCTTCAAAATGTAGCTGGCTTTATTTACTGTTAACATTTTCCACAGTTCAAATCTGATGAAGATTCAAAGAAAATGCTTCTTGTTAAAACGTTCCTACTGTCTTGTTACTTACTCCCCAATCCATATTTCCATTTTCTTGAATCCCTAATTTATTTAAAGCAACCCTAAAAAAGGGGAGCGAGGGAATGCAACCCACTCTATTTAAGATTCCCTTCCAAAGCCGGGAGAGTTTGTATTTTTCTCAATGCTTCACAGCGTAATGCTTGCTCATTATGATATTGATTTTCTGCAACTGCACAGAGTATTGATCCTAGCCAGCTTCCCCTTTTTTAAGGGAAAAAAATATGCAAGCTAGAAAAGGGATTTGAATTTGCTTGTCATTTTTTATTTCTTAATGACTAGTGTTCTTTTTTTTTTTTTTCCCCTTGCTTGCTTGCTTCTTCTAATTAAAGAATTTCTTTAATGGCTGATTAGATGCTTTTGTTTCATTCTTTTTCTTGAAACAATCCTTTCTGCTTGTTTTCATATTTTAAAATCGTTATTTTGTATAATAGTGGGTTTTAATTTCAAATTCTTCTCAATCTTTTTAATGGTATATGAACATGCTTTTGTCCGTAGGGTTCTGGAGCTATAATTTTAAAAATATAGAAGTCATATTGGCAACTGGACTTTTAAAAAATTGATTTAATTTGTAAAATTCTTTTCATATTTTAAAATCATTATATTGTTAAATAGTGAAATTGTTTTACTTTCAAATTCTTCCCAATTTCTTTAACGGTATCTGAACATGCTTTTGTTAGTGTTTTAGTTTTCTTAGTCCATATGATTCTAGAGCTATAATTAAAAATATAAAGGTCTTATTGATTCAATAACTGTTGTAATTAGTTAATTCATAATGAAATATAATTGTATTAACAAATGATTGAGAGAAATCCTAGGTGTTTGCTGGATTAGCAGTAGGAGAATTTTTCTTTAAATATATTAATTTTTCTGGTGAAATATCAACAATGCTTTTATGGAAGAGGTTAAACTTGCATTGTAAAATAGTGGAATTGTTTTACTTTCAAATTTTTTCCAATTTCTTCAGTGGTATCTGAACATGCTTTTGTTAATGCTTTAGTTTTCTTAGTCCACAGAATTCTGGAGCTTTAAAAGTATAGAGGTTTTATTGATTCAAAAACTGCCGGATTTTTTTAAATTAATTTAATTTGTTAAAAAAAATGTTTTTCATTTATTTTTACGAAAGAAGTGCAGAATTAAGCTTTGATAATTGATTATCATAAGTTTATAAATTTAAGTGAAAAAGATAACTTGCTGAAATTAAATGCTGTGAAAGCATTTTATGGAGTTTGTATGTACATAATGTATTTCTAAAAGCACATCTTATGTCTCTATGAAATATAATTAACATATGATTGAAAGGAATCCTAATTGTTTGCTGAATTATGAGTTGTAGTATTTTTTCATTAAATATATTAATTTGTCTGGTAAAATATCAACAATGGAAGAGGTTAAACTTATGAGTGATTAATCCAAATGTAGTCAACAGTTTGAAGTTGGCTTTGACGATATTTAAAAACTTATATTCTTTGAAAGTAAACATGTGACAATGAAGCAGCTATGTTTTAAACAATTGTTTTTTAATTATTTATCATTATATATGGTTGAAACTAAAGAATTGGTTGATCATATATTAAAAAATGAATATGTTTTAAACATCCATTATGTGGCTGTCATTTCATTAAATATACTGATTTTGTTGCCAGAATATTTATCACAAGAAATAAATATATAGAATTTAGAAAATATTCCTGTATTTAAATGATGGTAATAAAATGCTTGGTTCAATATTTATGTGATTTTCATGTTGCAGGTACCAAGAGCAATTACCAAAGATAATTCATTCTAGAAAACCTCCATATATTACTCATGAAGAATTAATTCAAATTGTGAAATGGAAACTCATGGTATGCTGTACATTTCTCTCTTTTTATTATTATTTAAAATAGTTGAATTTATGCTGATATGTTATTTACTTTTAATATGTAAAATTAGTTGATGACTCCGAAATCTGAAACATTAAATCTGACTGATTTATAAATCTAAAGAATATTATTAGGAAAATGTGTTCTTTTAGAACTTTCCGTCCATCATCTTAAAGAAAATATTCATTTCAGGCCAATCAATGCCCGAAATTACTTCAAGGCTCATGAATATGTGATTTAAAGGAAAATTTTAGAACACATTACTCATGACGAACCAGCTGGTCGCCAAAGGCGGCTAGTTGTTTAATAAAGATGTTATCTACCCCCCAATTTTATGCAGAAAGGGATCCCCTCCCTTTCTGCATAAATTGTGGGTTCAAACCACAATTTGTGGGCCTTGCATGGTAGGAATAACACTAATAAAATATTCTTAATTTGGCCTGAATTCAGCATTTTTACTGAATATTTTACATAATTCTTGTCAATCTCTACCATAACACCTAAAAGTGGGATCTATTTTAAACGTGTTTTTCTACCAAATGAAACCAGAATTTGTGGCAGAATTTCAATTGTTCATTTGGTAGAATTACAAAATCACATACCAAATTACATCATATTTAAGAATATATTCTTTGTATTTTCTTTATTCCACTACAGAAAATGAGATATTTGTATTAAAACACATTCTTTTATTTATTTTTTTAATTTATGATCTTTTAAAATTTTATTTGTATTAAATTATATAAATTGTCTCTTTGAGTTTATATTACTGTAAATATTAGCTGAAATATTTTGCATTTAACTGACATTAGTAATTAGTAGTGAATCTTTTTAAAAATTGAATTGTATTAAATTATATGAATTATCTTTTTGATTTTACAAAACTGTGTTGTTAACTGAAATATTTTGTATATAATTGGCATTAACAATTTACAGATCTTTTAAAAATGTAATTGTATTAAATTATATGAATTGTCTTTTTGATTTTATGTTACTGTGGTATTAGCTGAAATATTTTGTGTATAATTGGCTTTAGTAACCAACAAGTAAAGATTGCGATACATTTTCTTTTTAGAGATGTAATTCCATCCAAGACTTACAGATTTAGTCCATATAAATACAGAGCCTTCAGTTTTCTTGACTAGCAAAAAAGCTATTTTATTACTGTGGCATTAGCTGAATTTTTTTGATACCCATTTAATGTTAATATTATTCTGCCATTTATTATACTATATATGTAGTTAAAATATATACAATAATTATGAAAGTTAATATATATTAATTTTTTTATTATTCTATATATCTAGTTGTAATATAATATATTTGGTTATATTTCTGTGTTATTGACTGAAATATTTTGTATATAATTGGCATTAGTAACCAACTAATAAAGATTATAGTACAGTTTATTTTTAGAGAGATAAATTCCGTCCAAGACTGTGTGGATTTAGTTAATATCAATACAGTCTCCAATTTTACTGATTAGCTGAAAAAGCTTTTTCCAAATTTCATATATTTAAGAATATATATTATTATTTGTATTTTCTTTATTTCACTTGAGAAAATGAGATATTTGTATTAAAACACATTTTTTAAAATTATGATTCTTTTAAAAATGTAATTGTATTAAATTATATGAATTGCCTTTTGGATTTTATATTACTCTGGTATTAAAAGAAGCTAAATATATTTATGCCAATTATATGGATGATCTTTTTGATTTTGTTACTGTGGTATTAGCTGAAATATTTAATATATAAATAGCATTAGTAACCAGTTCATGAAAACAATACATTTTATTTTTAGAGAAGTAAATTCCATCCAAGACTTATGGATTTAGTCTGTATCAATACAGTCTTCAGTTTGGGCCATTTGCAAAAAAACTTTTATATTACTGTGGTATTAGCTGAAATATTTTGATATCCATTTAATGTTAATATTATTATTCTGCCATTTATTTTACAATATATCTAGGTAAAATGTATAATAATTACAAAAATTAATATATAATTTTTATTATATTCCATTTATTATTCTATATATCCAGTTATAATGTAATAAATTTGATGTCATATCTTCTTGTCTTTTATTTAATATAAGTTTTATTAACTGTAACATAACGACTGTTGTTAACTGTAACCTAATGACTGATTTGTTTTTGAACGTGCAATGGTTTAAATTTGAGTTTTAGTGTGTGTTCAGAAGAATAAATGTAATGGATGCAAGAAAATGCCTGCTTATTTCATCGTGAACTTTCAGCTAACTTTTAAAGGTATTTCGAGTTTTTTAAAGTTATTCTCAGCAAGCACAGTTCATAGATGTGCTGGTAGCACAATAGAGTATTACTTTGTGATAATACAACATATGGCTATACTACTGTGGTATTAGCTAAAATAATTTATATATAACTGGCATTCGTATCCAACTTATGAAGTTAACGATATATATTCTTTTTAGAGAGGCAAATTCCGTCCAAGACTTACGGATCTAGTCCGTATCAACACAGAGTCTTCAGTTTTGGCGATTAGCAAAAAAGCCTTTAGGAAGCAACCTAAAGAATTATCTCAAGCAATCACTGCTCTTACTAACTTGAAAGGAGTAGGACCAGCTACGGCTTCAGGTTAGTTTTATTACATTCCTTCTTTTGACCAGTTGTGTATATATATGACGTATATATTTCTTGTCTAATATAATAGATTCGCTATCAGGAATAACAACATTTTACTCTTTCCCACACAATCATTGAAACAATTACTGCAATTTTGGTTTAAATAGGTGAAATATTGATTCATTAATTGTGCATTTGATACATAAAAACTTTTTCTTTTTAATGTTAAGCTCTGTGAATCTTTTAAAATGATTATTTAAATTATAAGTTTAATAACCAGAGCAGAAAACTGTTATATTAGACAAGAAATCACCAGCAGTGGTGATTTCTTGTCTAATATAATAGTTTTCACTGTTGAAAAGGTCTTGAAATGTTTGACATTTGTTAAATTTATAACTATAGCTGAGAAATTTTTCCAGTGTTAAAACTATCATCAAAACAACACATATAATGCTTTTTATTAGTTTTTCACTGATCATTATGGCAGTGGTTTCTTTTAAATAATCAATTTTAATTTTAAAAGTAATGTTGAAAGCAGCTGATAATTGATAGTGATTGCGAGACATGCAATTTAAGACTTAACACTTTAATATGAGATCAAGGGGGGTGCAGTAGCCTGGTTGGTAGAAGGTCAATCTCATAATCAAAAGGTAGTGAGTTCTGTCGCCGAAGACTGCCGTGTTGGCTCATAGCAGTTGGGGCACGTTAACTGCAGAGTCCTCCAAGTTCTCATTGCAAATGATACTCTGGGGGTACTGAGTCAGCATTTCTTAAGTTGATTTCTATTGAAATAAAATATCGTTTTCAAAACAGGAAATAATACCATTTGTAAATAAGTAATCCGGAAACTTGCAACTCTTCTATTCTCTTCCTTTTTTTTTTTTTTTTCTCTCTGATTGTGTGAACAAATTGAATAAAATACATTTTGTCTGGAACATCCAACCTGTTTTGAAATAAAAATTGATCATATTATTTTCACATACTATGTTTATTAACTAACAAATGTATGTTTGACCGTACAAAAACAATTTTTGTACCTTATTTGTTAAGGATTGGCTGGATGAAACTGATGGGTAAAAAAA
This sequence comes from Argiope trifasciata, assembly GCA_026543055.1. Lineage (NCBI taxonomy): Eukaryota > Metazoa > Arthropoda > Arachnida > Araneae > Araneidae > Argiope > Argiope trifasciata. Next base: position 57,002 of record JAPMOQ010059013.1, on the reverse strand, counting down.
TCTGTAGGAATTGTAGAAATACATGAATTGCAGTGTGTGTGGGGGGGGGGGGGGGAATAAAATATGATATAAAGTAATGTTTTTTAAGTAATCATTAAATGATTAAAATCAAAATAGCAAATATTTTGTTTTATTTCACTTGTGACCTTAGTTTTTTGTGACTTACAGTTGAAGAAAATAAGAGATAGGTTGTCCCCTCATCTTAATATATAATTTTATTCTTACTAAATTCTAGAAAATAAATTTAAAAGATTTTTCTTGTATGTAAATATAAACTTTCTTTTAATATGCTATTTTGAATAATGTTAAATTGTTGCTTTCTTTCCTTGCTTTTTCCCACTTCTTACAATCATATTGCTTAAAAACTAGCTCACGAGTTCTATTTGTGCATTTCCTGAGATCTTGAATATACATACAGGGAAGAAAACACAAGGAATTTTTTCCAGATTGGAGTGGTATTCTGTTTAAAAAATTTAATTACATGTTTAATTAAGGAAAGAAAACAAAGTTTTAGTGTGTTTTTACCATAATGCCGAAATATACCTTATTGCTAAAACGTTATTTTAACATTGTTTTAAGCATTAATTCATATAAAATTAGCTTTGTAATGGTACCAGTTTTGTTTAAATGAATGCCCTTTAAGGATTTTTTAAATCTGATTTTTAGTAATGATTTTTATGAATTTTTTTAAATAATAGTTTCTATCTTAGTAATTCATTATGAAATTAAAGACCATAAGCCATGTTATTTTACTATTATTGATAAAAGAAAGGGTGGGGGCCTTCTGTGCTGTAATATTAAAAAAAATATTAATCAAGCAGTTTATTTGATTAGATTATGAAAATACACACACACACATGTATGTATGTGTATATATGTATGTATATATGCATGTATATTTCTAAAAACACCTATAAATGAAAACATATTTGACCAACAGTTAAACTTTTGTTCATTTCATTGTTCACATTTTTTTTAAACACACCTTGAAATTTTTATTCAAATACCTCTTTTAATTTTTGAGGCATCATTACTATTAAAGTTTTCATATGTTTTTTTTGTTTTTTTTTTAATTTCGAAGAAATGCAATATATTGTATAACATTGGCTTTAAAGAATGCTTCAGTTACTTTTTCTGTTTTTGTTTTACTTCTAACTACTGAACTAGCATTCCTCCAACTTCACAAATTTCTTTGTTATTTATAAGAATTAGGATTTTAATAAAGGCATTTTCATTTCTTCACAAAATGTATAAACATATTTTTCAAGGCCTTCAAAAATAAAAAGAGGCAAGACATTTTGCCTAAGTATTTCAGAATGTTGCTATTCTTTTTTATTTAAAAAAATGGCCATCAATTAGACAACAAAACACTCATTTAAACGATGTCATTGTATTCTTGTTAATTTTATGGTAGTTTTGTCAGCTCTATAGCCATGTCAGTTAGCGATTCTGGAATGCCTTAGTTCTTAACTTTTTAAGCTATCTTTCTATATTGGCTGACTACTAAAAACATTTGTTTTTGACCACATGGGCGATTTTTTTTAAATTGTTATTTCTTGTAGTTCAGACTTTCCTCTCTCCAAAACAATTTATCTTTTCTAGGAAAACAGCTTGACCTATCATCCTGGTGAATTTTAAAGCTAAACATATTTTTCAGCTTAGATTTGTCTTTAAGTTCAATTTTCATTTTCATAAAAATTTCAGCTCATGCTTTAAATGATGTGAACAAAGAAATGAACCAAAGGTTTCATCATTGGGCAAATACTTTTTCATTTATCGGTGTTTTTAGGAAAATTAATTTGTGAATTATGGTAAAAATGCATGTATGCATATTTTTACCCATAACTTCTTTGCATATCAACTTTTTTCATGGACTTTGGTTCATTTCATTCATCATTATATTCTATAACTTGGGTACAAAGAAAAATACGATTATTGCATTGCAATTTTATGTAGTGTGCTAATTGTTTTCATTAAATGTCATTAAAATATACTGCAAATTTTCCTGTCTCTCAAATTATATTATATTTTCAAATAATTTATAGTGTTTATAACTGACAATACATCTAAAAATCATAAATAGTTTTTTAAAAATTCAAATTTTTTCACACATTTGCCTTTAAACATAGTTGGTTAACCCTTTATTTACTGACGGTACTTAAAAGTACCATTTAAATCTAGCTTATATCTTTACTAAAACACTATTTTTGCTGATGGTATTCTAAAGAACACGGGGAATGTAACCCGAATAACATGAAGTTAATACAAGCTAAAAGTAGGAATTAAAGATAGTAAATTAATAATTAAACTAATTAAGATATTTCTGTTAATTACATTTTTTGTCTTGGGTTCCCTGGGATTATTTTGCAAGGAAACTAAACTACTGGTGCAAAAGTGAAGTTGAAAAATTGATGGCGACATAATTCAGTAAATAAAGGGTTAACTTAAGATTACAAATAAAATTACTTAATACAGTGAGGTAGTCGAGAAGGAAATTTTCATTTTCCATCTAAGCCTTATTTGTTGTTGCAGATATAAAAATCAAATTTCTATCTGCATGTGAATTGTTCTAATTTATTCACTTTTTTTCTATGTAGCTATTCTTGCTGCTGCTTTTCCAGATGATGTACCGTACATGGCAGACGAAAGCATGTTGTCAACTCCTGGCATCGAAGCAACAGATTACACGTTAGCAGAGTACATCAACTTTTCTGAGCACATGAAAGCTTGTGCTGAGAGGCTTAGGAATTTGGGTATGGAAAATGATTTCATTTGCATCTAAAAGGGAAATTTCTTTTTTCCCCATACGATTCAGAATTTAAATTTGATATAAAATTATAACATATATTATCTTGGAAATCTCGTGCTTAATAATTTTAATTATTGTTATACTTGAGGGAATTTGTGAATTGTATTTTTTCATTTTATCCTACTCATGAAAGTTTGGAATTTAATTCACAATGCAATTACTTTCAAAATTTAGATTTGTTTATAAAATTATAACATATATTATCTTGAATGCTACATGCTTAATAATTTTAATTATTGATATAGTTAAGGAAATTTTGTGAATTTCATAGTACTTTTTATTCTATTCTACTGATGAAATTTCAGAAAATAATTCATAATGCACTTATTTATTTTTTATGAATTGCCTCTCAGTTTTTGATGAATAACAAAAAGTGATTTTGTACTTTTGGATTAAAAGTTTTAGTTGTTTTAAATATGAATATTTTCTTCTAATGAATTAAAAATGATTTCTTTTGCATCTAAAGTGAAGATGTCTCTTCCCCTAATACAATTCAGAATTCAAATTTGATATGAAATCATAACTTATAATTATCTTGAGGATCTCATGCTTAATAATTTTAATTATTGTTATATTTAGTTAAATTTGTGAATTTCATTTACGGTTTTTTATTCTATTCTGCTCGTGAAAATTTGGAATTAAATTCATAATGTAATAATTTTCAGAAAATTTTATTAAAAATAAGTTTTGTCTCAGTTTTTGATCAAACAAGTTGTTTTAAATGTGAATATACTTCCTCTTACAAAGTATTAAAAAAATAAAATAAATAAATTAGACTGCACATAAAAGCTTGTGCTGAGAGGCAGGAATTTGGGAATGGAAAATGATTTCTTTTAAATCTAAATTTCTTTTCCCCATAAAATTCAGAATTTAAATTTGTTATAAAATTAAAACTTATGTTATCTTGGAAATCTCATGCTTAATAATTTTAATTATTGTTATACTTAATGAAATTTGAATTTCATTGCACTATTTTTTATTCTATTCTACTTGTGAAAGTTTTGAATTTAATTCGGAATACAATTATTTTCAGAAAGTTTTATTAAAAACGAATTACATCTCAGTTTTTTTTATGAACAAAGAAGTTGTTTTGGGCTTTTGGATGAAAAGTTTTTTTTTTTTAATGTGAATATTTTCTTGCAATGTAATTAAAAATTATTTCATTTGCATTTAAAGGGGAAATTTCTCAGTTCCCCATATTATTCAGAATTTAAATTTGATACAAAATTATAGCATATATTAACATGAGGATCTCATGCTTAATAATTTTAATTATTGTTACACTTAATGAAATTTGTGAATTTCATTGCACTGTTTTTTATTCTAGTCTAGTCATGAAAGTTTGGAATTTAATTCAGAATGCAATTATTTTAAGAATAGATATATGAATTGCATCTCAGTTATTTATGAAGAAAGAAGTTGTTTAAAATATATTTTCTTCTAATGAATTCATCTTACAAAATAATAAAAAAATAAATAAATAAAACATTTTTAACTGCATACAATAGCACATGAAAGCTTGTGCTGGGATACTTGGGAATTTGCTTGTGGAAAATGATTTCATTTGCATTTAAATGATTTTTTTCCCTTTCCCCATATTATTCAGAATTTAAATTTTATATAAACTTATAACATCTTGAGAATCTAATGCTTAATAATTTATTATTTTAATTATTGTTATACTTAATGAAATTTGTGAATTTCATTACACTGTATTTTTTTAATCTTTCTATCATTTTAAATATTAAGAATTTTATTGTAGAGATATGTGACAAATATATTTTGCTAATATTGCAATTTTTGTAATTTTTTTTTTCTTTCAATCTTTTCTTTTTTAGATAATAAATATATTTTGCTGAAGTTTATCTAAAAACGAATTGTCTGTTTTTTATGTTATACTTTTGGTATATTATATATGGTACTATATACCATTTTGAATGAAATGTTTTAGTTGTTTTAAATATATTTTTTCCTAATGAATTCATCTTACTCAAGAATTAAAAAATCATTTTTCACTGTATGCAATAGATGATAAAAATATTTTGCTGTGGTATATCGACTTTTGTATTTTTTTAAAAATTTTACAATTTTTTTAATATTAAGAATTTTATTTATCATCCTTCCTTATTGTAGAGATATGTGGCAAATATATTTAGCTGACATTTCACCTTTTGTAATTTTTTTTAATATTAAGATTTTATTTATTCTATAAGTGATAAATAAATTTTGTTGTTGTTGTTTTTCTTTTTAATGTTTCTATTTTTTAAATATTCGAAATTATATTTATCCTCCTTAATGTAGTGATAAAATTGCTACATTTCTTTGCTTTTATTTATTTATATATATATATTCATTCTTATTAACACTTTTCCTATTGATTCCTTAGATCCAAAAGGCAATTGGACCCCACACAAAGTCGAGCTCACTCTGTGGACCCACTACATCGCTCGTGATTTAAAACCGGAGATCTTGGAGGGCATGCCGCCCGGCAAGAGCAGCACAGAGAGCTCCGAGAATGGAGACCATGCCGAAAACAAAAATGGCAGCGTGGAAACGAGTGAGAATGGCGACGAGTCTTCAATTGCTGCCGTCCCAAACACTCAGGTCTCCGAGGACGACGAGAAGGAGCTCCCTCCCTCCGAGGAGAACACGAACGACTCCCACGCAGACTCTGGGAAGGAGAATGTCGGGGACTCAGCCGACGTTGGGGATGAAGACACCGACCAGGCTGCAGCCGCAGCAGCAGCTGAAAAGAGTCCGCCCGGCGAACCACCCGCCAAGAAGCTGTGCGTGGAGCAGCAGTAAGTCCGAGGGAAACCTCGGGCCATTAGTTTGCACAATTTTATTCAGGACATGCAATGGTTGAAAACAGGGAAATAAAAGACTCCTATTTTTTATACATAGGCTTTCTTGTATTTTTGCTCTCCATTCATCACTGTGCCATTGTCTGAAATTATATTTATTATTGCATGTGGATCTAAAAGTAGGCGAATTTATATCTAGCGATTGATTCGAATTCTATCGCATGTCTAACATGCTGCTCTCATTTTTTTATTTTTCTGCACTGTTTTGAGACAATACCTGAACCATTTTTGTGTCGAGATATCACTTATTATCCTAACTGAAATTTTTGTCTTTGTCTGTTGTAAACAGTACCGATTTAGGTTTTAAAAAAATTAATTTTATTAAGCCTAACTTGGATTATTAGATGTAATGATAAGCTAATTATTAGTTTTGTCGTAAAAGGAAATGGTCATCTTATGTTTTCTGAATTTAAAGATATCTCTTATCCTAACTGCCAAATTTTTGTCCTCATATGTTGTAAACAGTACTGAATTAGTTTTTTAAAATTAATTTTATTAAAGATAACTTGAATTATTAGATGTTATTCGTGGTTTTGCTGATGGGAAATTTATATTAGATAGCAATGATAAGCTAATTATAATTTTTGTGCTGAGATATCACTTATTATCCCTAACTGTCAAATTTTTGTCCTCGTCTGTTGTAAACAGTACTGAATAGGTTTTCTTTTTTAAAAAATAATTTTAGTAAATATAACTTGAATACTTAGGTGTTATTCATTGCTTTGCTGATGCGAAATTTATTTTGGATTGTATTAATAATAAGCTAATTATTAATTTTGTCTCTTGATTTCATTTTTGTTGTCGAAAAAAGGTAATAGTCATCTTAAGCTTTCTGAAATTTGATGACAGTTAAGATGAGTGATATCTTATCCTAACTTTCAAATTTTAATCCTCATCTGTTGTAAACAGTACCAATTTGGTGTTTTTTTTTTTTTTTTAAATAATAATAATTTTATTAAGCATAACTTGGATTATTAGGTGTTGTTCGTGGTTTTGCTGATGTGAAATTTATTTTGAATTGTAGTGATAAGCTGATTTTGTCTCTTGATTTCATTTTTGCTGTCGAATAAAAGAAATAGTCATCTTATGTTTTCTGAATTTAAATCAAAAGTCTTTGAAAAGTTGTGCAATCTATTAAACAAAACTTAATCTATCTTTTGTTTTATTTAAATTGCATATTGTATAATTTACTGAAAGGTTTGCAATGAGTAGATTTTGCAAAAAGCCGATATAGTTAAAATATCATTTATTTTATATTCTCTTTCTCTTTATTTTTAGTATACCTTTCTATTAATATATGTTGCACAAAAAAATGAAGCAAAGGGTTTATTTTGCACTTTCTATTTTAAGTTGTAAGAAATTCTCGAAATTTATACAATGAAAAATTCTTATTTAATAATCCTTTATTTTTTATGAAGTATTTTTCATTGATTTCTTTGTAATTGATATGGAACGTGATCCATACATATATTTTCCCTTCTGCATTCTTATAGTACTATATATTATTCAGTGTACTTAAATTATACGTGTTTGTATGGAAAAAGGTAATATGGAATTAGTGTGATACATTATTATTCTTATAAGCACCAATATTATTTATCTATAAAATAAAATTTAGAGTGAAATTGTGCATCCAAGTGTGATTGCTATTTAAGTTTCTATTCTCCGTGTTTTAAACTAGTATTATTTAGAAGCTGAATGTGTTTTTCAAATTTCTGTGTTTTTTGTTCCAGACAAACTATTGGCACGAACAACTGTTGTAAATGTGAACACCAGACTTTTGCATCTTTTTTTTTTTTTTTCGTTATTTTTTTTTATCTGTGTATCGATTTGTATATTTTTTTAATGACATTACTCATTGTGTGCCTGCAAATTGTATGTATGCGTGGGCACGAAATGTTTTTGCATTTACTGGAATTACACCAAGATTTTTTTATTAGAAAAGGGGAAAAATCTTCTGAATATAGTTATATTTTAGTGATGGTGGAAATTTCCTTTACTTTTGGTGATGGTTTTCCCCTCCCAATTAGCTTTTTTCAATTGAATTGTATACAGTTATATAGAGTATGTGCAGGTTTACTTCTATACCTGAATAAACATTGTTAAACATAAACTGATATTAAAAAAAATCTTTGCATATGTGTTTAAATGTGAATGTTTGTAACATATTTAGACTCTGATGGCCTGGCCTGATAGCTTATGCATTAACGTGTGCATAATGCAATTAAATTTAATGAGTGTTTTCATAGAGCTTATTTATAAAACTTACTGATCTTGGTGAATTATATAAAACTTTAATAATTGAAAAAAAAAATGGCTTTTGTAAGTCCAAAGACAGCCAGTAAAAAGCACTGCCTTTTTTATGATTTTTCTTCTGAAATTGATCAGATTTCGGCGATTCGATTAATGTAATTTTTTTTTTTTTTTTTTTTAAAAATTTTTTATTTTCACTGCATTAAAATAATACATATATATATTCACTCATCTCATTGATTCCAATTTCTTTAAAAAAATATAAAATGGTGTACGTGTTGTAATTAATTCCATTGTCTTTCTATTCACAAAGTGTATGCTTTAGGCACTTAAACTTTCGATATTTTTCATATATGTCCACTACTGTAGAATTTAATACTTTTTAAAAAATGTTATTTTGTTCTTTTTAAAGCATTCCAAGCCAAAATAGATACCTTCAACAATGGCACATTCCATCTTTAGGTACTTTCATGTGTACTGCTGCGTTCTTTTCCGATACGACATTTTAGATCATAGTTCTTCCCCCCCCCCCCCCATCTTTGTACATAATTTTCCGAAAAGAATGTGGTTCTCAAAGCGAAATCGGCTTCGGCATTTTTTTTAAACCATATTAAGAAAAACTGCCAAGTTTCAAATGTAACCTCTCCTTTCTAGGCTACTTTTTATTTGGACATTCTTTCTGCTATTTCTTGAATTAAGAGTAACTATATAGGGGACAAAACGCTTCATCTCAGGAATTCCATGTTCACTAGCTGCCTATCTACACTGTCTACATATTTCTTTGAGCTGCTCTGTGTGAAATCTTGTATAAAACAGACTTGGTTTTGAAAGCAGATCTTGAGATTGTCTATACTGCTTTCTGCACTGTGTAATTGATACTATTTGTACTTGACTTTCAGCATATTGGTTACTTCCATTACTACATATTTCTTCGTGCTGCTTGGTTACTTTGACTATCTACATATTTCTTTGTGAATTCTTGTATAAAACAGACTTGGTTTTAAAGCAAACCTTGGGGTTGCTTTCTGCACTGTGTAATTGACACTATTTTATACTTGATTTTCAACATGATATTGGTTACCACCACTATCTACATATTTCTTTGTGCCTCTGCATGTGAAATCTTGTATAAAATACTTGGTTTTAAAACAAATCTTGGGATTGCTTTCTGCACTGTGTAATCTACATATTTCCTTATGCCGATTGGTTACTTCAACTATCTACATATTTCTTTATACTGCTGTATGTGAAATCTTGTATGAGACAGACTGGATTTTAAAGCAAATCTTGGGATTGCTTTCTGCACTGTGTAATTGATGCTGTTCTATACTTGATTCTCAGCATGATATTGGTTACTTTGACTATCTACATATTTCTTTGTGTCGCTGTATGGGAAATCTTGTATAAAACAGACTTTGTTTTAAAACAAACCCTGGGATTGCCTGTACTGCTTTCTGCACTGTGTAATTTATACTGTTTTGTACTTGATTTTCAGCATGATATTGGTTACTTTGACTATCTACATATTTCTTTGTAGTGCTGTATGTGAAATCTTGTATAAAACAAACTTGGTTTTAAAACAAATCTTGATATTGCCTTCTGCACTGTGTAATTGATACTGTTTTATATTGGTTTTTTTTTTTTCAATTGGTAGTGGCTACTTCCATTTTTTCCTCTATATTTTTATATATATTTATATGTGAGATTTGAGTTAATAATTTTGATCTACCATATTATCTTGGAATGCTAAGACTACTGAAACAAATGTTAAGATATATTTAATAAGTAATTGATAATTATATTATTTTAGAATTATTGTCAAAATTTGTTAACCAAGTGTTGGAATATTAATTTTTTTCCCCCAAAAGCTTTTTGGTAACATTTTCTATATTAAGGACTTAAAAATAACTTATTTTCGTAACTTAGTAGTAAAGCGAAAATAAAAAAATTCTAACTTGAAGCATTTTTTAAAAGCCAGGGAAAGGTAATATATTGCAATTCTTCAAAAACACATATGAAAAAGCTAATCAAATAATCATTAATACAAAAATAAGGACTTAATTTTTTTTTTATTGTTTTTCTAAATTTCTTTAAAAGTTGTCTTCAGTTATAAATTTCCAAGAAATGGGTTTATTACTTACCTTTTTGCTGCTGATCTTCACTTTTGATAACATTCTTTTTCCCTTCCCTTTCTTTGAGAACCACAATTTGTGTAAAACGATTTAAAAAGTGTGTGTGTGTGCGTGTATGTGTCTTCTACCATATATATATATAATAAAATAAAAAATGGTACTTTTTGTATACTGAGATTAACCGAGTCAAATTTGAAACCAAGATCTGGATATGACGGGTCATTGTAGTGCCCTTATATAAAAAATGCCTTTTTAACATGATGAAAAAGTCAAGTAAAAGCCTTTACAATGATACCTCATTAGATTTAAGCTACGACTTTTCACTTTATATTAGAAGTATTTACAAACATTTTTTGTGAAATTGTATGGCTCACATGTATGACATGTTAAATGTCTTGTTAATTTTTTTGTATCTTGTTAGAGACTGATGAACTTTTCCCGGAAATTTTTGAAATAACACCCGTTCTCCAATTGGAATGTTCTTTTTGGTAGATAGGCCTATTATGACATTTTAAGAATACTTTTTGATTCCAGTGTCTTTAAAAGATTTTCCCCTTAAGTGAATTTTTAGTTGTTCCTGCTACTGTTTCTGTAAGATCAAGATATGTATGAAATAAACTGTTTCTATTATTTCGCTCAATTATTATGTGTCCTGTGTGTTCTTATTTATACATAATTTATTGTATATGTAAGTTTAACGACATTTAAATTGTATAGTGCTTAACCACAAGTAGAAAAAAAAATTTCATTTACAATATAAAAATAATAGCACTGTTGAATGTTAAAATTTAAATCTGAAATATATATATAATATGGGTTTATACATTAGCAATTATATTATAATCAAATTGATTATTTACCTTGAAAATTCTGTGCTTAGCTACAAATAATAAAATCTCTTGTTGCTTACAATATAAAAAATAATAGCACTGTTGAATGTTAAAATTTAAATCTCATATAAATAAAAAACTGTAATTGATTTATAAAATTAGCAATTGTAACCAAATTGATTACTACCAAGAAAATTCTGTGGTAAACCACAAATAGCAAAGTCTCTCGTCACGATATGAAAATAATAGCACTGTTTAATATCAAAATTTTAATCTGAAATAGAAAAAAATGTATAATGGGTTTTTTAATTAGCAATTATATTGTTACCAAATTTATTACTGAGCTAGAAAATTCTGTGCTAAACTACAAATAGTAAAATCTCTTGTCACTTGCAATGTATAAATAATAGCCCTGTTGAAAGTCAAAATTTAAATCTCGTATACATAAATAAAAAACTGTAATTGTCTTATAAAATTAGCAATTATATTGTAACCAAATTGATTACTGACTTAGAAAACTCTGTGCTAAACTACAAATAGTAAAATCTCTTGTTGCTTTACAATATAAAATATAGTAGTGCTATTTAATGTTAAAATTTAAATCTAGAATAAATAGGGAAAAAAATCTGTAATGGGTTTATAAATTAGAAATTATATTGTAACCAAATTTATTACTGACCAAGAAAATTCTATAAAATAGTATAAATTGTATACTTAAATATGTTATGCAGTTTCAGTACATTCATGGCCAATTCCTGTGGCATTCTTTTTAGTAGGCAGGCATTTAAAACACTGTCATAACACTATATAATTCATACCTTTTATATAATATGTGGTGTTATTTTAAAACAATTTTCAGTTATAAAATTTTATGCATGAATTTTAATTTAAAATATAAAAATTTCTGTTACATTTAATAGTGACCTGTAAAATGAAAAGTATTTATTGGCATGTTTAGATTTCCACAAAGGCTGTCATAAAACATGAATTAATGAGCTTTGTATTTCCAAGAACTGGAATTGGGGGTATTTTATTTGATGTTACAAGAGCTCTTCTTTAATGAAATTATTTTAATCTCATATTTGGGAAGAAGGTGTTATGAACTATATTCAATATGTATGAGTCTCTTAACTTTCATACAGAATAACAGATGTAGAATTCTAATTGTTAGAAATTATTAATATTGAACAATCTCGCAATTAATTGAATTTTGGCTTTTCAATGACTTTGTTGTGAAAGGGTAATTGTTCTGCATTAATTTTTTTCCTTGCATTTTGTGACTTTCGGATGATTTGAATGAGACGTAAGAAATCTGAGAAAAAAGTTTTTATTTCGCTATGCCATTAAGGCTTAAAATAATGCATTAACCCTTTATTTACCAAATTAAGTTGCCATGAATTGTTCTTCATTTTTGCACTGGTAGTTTTTTTCTTTCAGAATAATCCCAGAGAACCCGAGAAAGAAAATGTAATTATCAGAAACATCTTAATTTAATTATTAATTAAATATTTTTTATTCCTACTTGTAGCTGATATTATCTTTGTTATTTGGGTTATATTATCTGTTCTTTAAAATACCATTAGTAAAAATAGTCCTACAGTAAAGATACAAGCTATATTTAAATTTTACTTTTAAGTACTGTTAGTAAATAAAGGATTAAAGAGAAATTGTATTTGAAAAGGGCTAGAATATACCTAATCTTTCCAATCTAAAAACAAATTGAGCAAAACTGAAAAATGTAGGCGATATCTTTGTAATATGCTTGTTTTACATCAAATGATGAGAAATTAGCTGCTAAGCATCAAATTGCCTTAAATCCCATCTTATTAAAAATGCAAGAAAAAAATGTGAAGTACTGAAATTGGTAATGTTTTTGTTTTAAAAAAAAACTTTGAATTTTAAAAGGTATTCATCTGATTAATTCAGATATCTTGTTTGGTAATTTTGGTACACTTTTAAATCAAATAAAAGTTAACTGCACTTTCTTTTTTTAAAAATCTGTATACTGACCTGTTTAAAAATTAAATTTAAAAAAACGCTTTTTTCCTCTTCTTTCTATTAAAAATTTTAAAACGCATAGCTAAAGTGCCTTCACTTAAAGGTAATACATTCTACTTGTGAGGAATTTAAAAATGTTAAATTTAGCTATGCATAAAATTTTATGCTACAAGTCATCAGATGATGAGAAATCAGCTGCCAAGTACTGAATTGCCATAAGTTAAATCCCATCTTATTAAAAATGCAAAAAAAAAAAAAAGCAAATTACTGAAAGTGTATATTTTTATTTTTAAAAGCCTGGAATTCTGAAAGGTATTGGTTCATCTGATTATATTAAATATCTTGTTTGGTAATTGTGGTAACACTTTTAATTGAAATGATAATTAACTGCACTTTCTTTTCTTTAAAAAAAAACATGTACTGACCTGCTTAAAAATTAAATTTAAAAACTGATGCTTTTTTTCCCTTCCTTCTATTAAAAATTATGAAATACATAGCTAAAATGTCTTAATTGTCAAGCACTGAATTGCCATAAGTTAAATCAAATCTTATTAAAAATGTTGGGGAAAATCATAAAATACTAAAACTGTAAGTTTTTTTTCTTTTTTAAAGTTCGGAATTCCAAAAAGTATTGGTTCATCTGATTAATTCAAATATCTTGTTTGGTAATTCTGATAACACTTTTCATGCAGATAAAAATTAACTAGACTTTAAAAAAAAAAAAAAAAAAACTTGTTTACTGACCTATATAAAAATTAAATTTAAAAACAAATTCTTTTTTTTCCTTCCTTCTATCAAAAATCATGAAATACATAACTAAAATGTCTTAACTTAAAAGTAATGGAATGCATTCTACTTGTGAGGAACTCCTGTTTGAATAGTAGCGTACCATTTTTTATTAAACATTTGATAAACCAAAAGGAAAATAATGAAAGTATTAGCATTATTAAGACTGGAATCAATTAAAGGCTTATAATGTTCGTGGTAATATAACAGAGATTGCAGTATTGTACCATTAAAAAAATAATTGGGTTCTAAACTGCAGGTAAAATTTTCCAGTTGTTATAATACATTCCTATGTCTAGAAAAAAAAATAGAAATTTTCGGTTCATAATTTAAATTATCAAAATAAATGTAAAGACATATTTTCATTAACTAACAGTACAAAAATTGTAATGTCACATTATAAATTTCTATTATCTATATAAGGGAAAAATTCTTGGAACTCCAAAAGGTATTGGTTCATCTGATTAATTAAAATATCTTGTTTGGTAATTGTGGTAACACTTTTGATTCAAATGAAAATTAATTACACTTTCTTTTCTTTAAAAAACACCTGTGTACTGACCTGTTTAAAAATTGGAGGTACTGACCTGTTTAAATTTAAAAACAAATGCTTTATTATTATTTTTTTTTTTCATCCTTCTATTAAAAATTATGAAATGCGTACCTAAAATGTCTTAACTTAGTTGTCAAGCACTGAATTGCCATAAGTTAAATCCAATATTATTAAAAATGCTTAAAAAATTACGAAATACTAAAATTGTACAGGTTTTTTTTTTTTAAAAAAAAAAGCTTGGAATTCTAAAAGGCATTGGTTCATTTGATTAATTCTAATATCTTGTTTGGTAATTGTGGTAACACTTTTAATTCAAATAAAAATTAACTAGACTTTCTTTTCTTTAAAAAAAAAAACTATGTGCTGACCTGTTTAAAAATTGGTGGTACTGACCTGTTTAAAGTTAAAAACAGATGCTTTTTCTTTTTCATCCTTCTATTAAAAATTATGAAATGCATAGCTAAAATGTCTTAACTTAAAAGTAATGGAATACATTCTACTTGTAGGGAATTAAAAATATATACCATGTTAAATTTAGCCATGCATGAAATTTTATACTACAAGTCAAGCGAGGAATATCCCACTTGCATAGATAAATGATAAATAAGTGAGCAATTTTTACACTCCACAAGACAGTAAACAAGTTTCTTTTCTGCATTTTTATTTTATTTCTTTCATTGTGATTTATAGTCTGGAGCCTGGAGTACATTTGGTTTGCAATTCGAACTATAGAAGCTTTAATTTGACCATGAGAAATTACTATATCTAAAAAAGTATGTGAAAAAATAGTTGTAATTTTTATTTCTTGAGCATTAATGACTGTTTGAGTAAATAAGCATTCCAGTTTAAATAGTAGCCTATCAATTTGTATAAAATATTTGGTAAACCAAAAAGAAATTGATGAATTTTAATGAAATTATTAGTATTATTAAGAATGGAATTAATTAAATGCTTACAATGTTCTCAGTAATATAACAGAGATTGCTGTATTGTACCATTAAGAAAAATAATTGGGTTATAACAATAGGTAAAATTTTCCAGTTTTTATAATATATTCCTACAATTAGAAAAACATAGAAATTCTAGGTTCTTAATAAATGTAAAGACTTATTTTCAACAACTAATGGAACAAAAATTGTAATGTCATTTTATAAATTTCTATTATCTATATAAAGAAATGATAATAATTGTCTTCTTTACATTAAAAAAGTTTAACTTCGCTCTTTTATGCTTCCTATGAAAAATTATGGTTCATAAGTTGGAAAAGGTATAGTGAACATATAACCTAATTATCTCAACAGTTTCCCCAAAAGGGTAGTTTTTTGTTTAAATGCATTTAGAGAAAAGTTTAAAATTCATGTGTTTTTATATTTTTAGAAAGTAAGAAAGCAATAAAAAAACAATCATCTGCATCTATACTAATATAATACTAATATGCGCCAAAAAGATGAAGCCAAATCCTGCCAAAGATGAGTAAGACTGCAGTTTGTTTGTATTTTCCCCCAACAATAATGAGGTTAGGCTTAGCAGAACTCCGACCGATTATTTCAAATGATTCTGTTTATTTTCTTTATGTTTGATGTGTTTAAAATCAAATGTTGTGAATGAATCGATCTTTCGGATTCATTTTGAAGTACTTTTAAATGAAAAGAAAATGGAATCAATGAAATAAAGCATTTCTAATCTGCATTGCTTTGTTCTAATTACATTTTGCAATTCAAAAGACTTCCTTGATGTTAAATAAAAGGAATCTATATGTCTCCGTACTTTTCATCCGATGGCGATGAAACTGGGTTAACTTATTGCTTACACCTAAGGAATGGTTATAGGGATAGAACAATTATCTAAAATTAAAATTTATAAAAATCCAATCTCAACCGCATCTATTGACCAAGGATTTATCTCAAAATAACATGCCGAGGAGACAACAGAGTCTGTAGAAATGCTAAATCTAAGTGAAAGGTTTATATTTTGTAGCTGTTGTATTATCACAAAGTAATACGCTATTGCGCTACTAGCGCATCTATGAACTGTGCTTACTGATAATAGCTTTAAGAAACTCGAAAGACCTTTAAAAAGTTAGCTGAAAGTTTAAGAGAAAATAAGCAGGCGTTTATTTGCATCCATAACGTCTTGAATGTAAATCTTGAATGTAAATATTATGGGATATGGAGCGACAAAGGCTATAATCCCCTGGTTGCCACAAAGCAGCGACTAAAAGTTCTCCAAATTATCATTCCTGTATTCCGAAAGACACAGAGGAAGCACCACATGCTGGAGTGAGAAAAATTGCGCGCACACACACAAAGAGTCCGTTTTTGCAACTTAAGAAATATCACAGTACTTGAGAGATTGCAGAAAAATGAGCAGATGTTTTTTGTTGGCGAAAACATGGGATAAGAGAACATCGTAGTAAATATCGGGATCATCTATTTGTAGCTTGTTCCATAACACCGTTCTGTACGTTGAATATTTTTGACATTTGAGAAGGATATGAGAAATATCGTTTATCTCACCACATTTGCTGCACAAAGGGTTATCTGTAAGATTGTATTTATGAAGAAGTCCTGGAGTGATGATGGTTTTGCTGATTATACGGGCAATGATTTTATCTTGTATTCTGTTCTCGGTCCATTTTGAGATGGATATAATGTCGGGAAATTCACCCAATAATGGTTGATATTTACTTTTTAGATAGTTTTCGCATGCGCTTTGTCTAGAGATTTTCTTCATTGTAGAAAAAATATCTTCAGGAGAAATCCATTCTAGAAATGGTGTAGATGCCGAGACCTTCCTCGTCAGATAATCAGCCTCTTCGTTAAAGGAAATTCCGGAATGTCCAGGAACCCACAAAAGAACTATTTCTTGATTTAGTTTTTTCCTGATATAAATTTTTGAGGCGAGTCTTTGGATGACCTTAGGAGACTGAAAAGTTACATTTTTAAGTGCTACCAGAACTGAATAGCTATCCGAAATAATAAGATTATGCTTTTCTGGGATTGAAAGATCGTCCACTGCTTGGCAGATTGCCAAGGCTTCGGCAGTGAATACTGAATTTAATGTATGAATTCTGTAAAGAAACTTTTGAATACTAGAGACACCTGCTATTGAGGTGGAATTTTCAGATTTCGAGCCATCTGTAGCTATAATAAAATGATTTTTAAAGTGATTCTGTAAACATTCATTGAAATCTGCAGTAATAATCGGGATTGGTAAACCTTTGTTCTGGAACCTGAATTCATTAAAAAAAATATTGCATAAATATGGGTTATATTGTATATGGAGTGGCATAGTAATTATATGATCCGGTATACAATCAAGTTGTTGGAAAGTGTTATTAATAATTTCTTTATCTTTGTCGCTCAAAAAACGATCCATCTCATTGTGATTATCAACCAAAGGTGAAAAGGACTGGTTGGACATTTGTTTAATAAAAAATTGCATTGCTAGACGCTTGATCTTGTCTGAAAGTATTTCTTGGCTAGCTAATTTTAATAAGATGATGTTGGGGGTCCAAATTGGTACTCCGAGAGCTACTCTGAGTGCCATTGTTTGTATAGTGTTACAAGATTTGAATTGTGTTTCGGAAAATTTATTAATTATGGGGCAACTGTACAAGAATATGCCAAGTATACTGTTGTTAGCGATTGTAATTAGGTGTTTCGTTCTTGCACCGTTTCTTTTGTAACCTAGTATTTTGAGACCGAAAATTTTTTTAAGAGCCTTGGTTCTTAAATTTTGTAATATTCTGTTATTTTGTTTAATTCTTGAAAACTGTATTCCTAAATATTTAATCGTTTCACTCCATGTTAGGGGAATACCAGCATATTTTATACAGGGAAGGGCGTTTTTTTTTTAAGATAGATCTATTATAGCACTTTTTTCTGCACTAATGGATAGTTTCCAGTAATTGCACCATGCATATATGTTTTCCATTGTATTTTGTAACTTCGTTTTAATATAATTTATCGAGTCATGAGAGCAGTATATGAAATCGAGCAAAATCGAGCAATCAACGTTTGAATCCAAGGTCTCGAAAAAATCATTCATGAATATTGCGAACAAAATCGATGAGATGACGCTCCCCTGAGCCAGTCCTTTATAAAGAAATTTTACTTCGGAATAAACATTTCGCCACTTGATTTGGAATGTCCGCTCTTGAAGGAAATTATACAGCCATTTAGCGATGTTTCCTGTAATGCCAAGTTGGGTACATTTGTAAATTAAATCGTCAATGTGAACCGAATCATATGCACTTTTTATGTCTAAGCTTATGCCAATGAAATATTTTTTGTTTTTATGAGCTTCTGAAATTGCAGTGTAAATTTTATAAATTGCAGTATGGTTATTTCTAAAGGGAGCAAAGCCGTGTTGGTTTGGATTCAGTTTTTTATTGGCTGCGATGTAATGAATTATGCGTTGCGATAAGATGCGTTCAAACATTTTACAGAATACTGAAGTAAGGGCTATTGGTCTGTAAGAAGTTATTTTTGTTTTATCTTTATTTGGTTTGGGAATTGGGATGATAATTGCATGCTTCCAGTTTTTTGGGATTTCGGAACCATAAAGTTGTTGTTGAAACATTTGAAGTATTTTGTCAAGTGATGTATCATCTAGTTTTTTAAACCATGTTACAGTAATTTTGTCTGCTCCTGGGGTGGAGTTTTTTGATTTCTGAATTGCTCTTTTAAGTTCCCACATTTCTATAGTTTTATTCAGGAATTCGTTGTTATCATTATAGTCAATTGGAAGAGGTTGGAATTTCAGAGTTTGCATTGAAAAGTGCTTTGCAAAAAGATTACTTTGGGTCTTCGAATTACAAATATAGAGATTATTATAGAAAATAATGTCATTTTCATTAATGTTGGGGTTGGTATGGTTCGATATTTTGTTCAAAATTTTAAAAAATAATCTAGGGTTTTGTGATATTTTACTCAGATTATTCCAGTAGTTTTCTCTTGCTTTTTTAATATGAAATTTTAATCTGCTTCTGTATTTTTTATAGTTGATCCAATCAGATGTCGAAATATTAGGTCTTGCTTTTTTCCATGCATGTTTTTTTAAGCGACTAAAATTATGGCAAGCGGTATTCCACCATGGTGGGTATTCATTAGATATTGTTTTGATTGTTGTATAGTTATTGATTGTATGGGAGATTTTATCAGTAATAGCTTCTATGGTTGGTTGGCTCTTTGAATTGAATATTTTATTTGTTTCTTTCATAATTAAGTTCCAATTGATATTTTTAAGGGATTTATATGATATTTTCAGTTTCGACCATGATACAACTATGGGTAAATGGTCACTTTCGAAAGTGCATCCAAAAACATAACATTCAGTTTCATGAAAAAGAGAATTAGAGCATAGGGTTAGATCAATGATGGAGTTACTATTGGAGATAGTGATATGTGTTGGGTTTGTGGTATTTAGAATAGTGAAGTCGGAGTTATTCAGCCAGTCAACAAATTCCTCGCTATGCGGTGAGTGATAATTTCCACCCCAAAGGGAATGGTGAAGATTAAAATATCCAAAAATGAAAGTTGGGTGGTTAAGATTATCTAAAAATGTTTTAATTTGATCTATGTTAAAACCGCGTGGTGCGTAAATATTTATGATTATGAATTTTTGTTTATCCTTATGAATTTCAACTGCAAGTAACTCTAAATTCGGATCATTTTCTTGACTAAGGATGATCCTAGCAGCCAAATTTTTAGGTATTCCTATCAGTAAACCACCTCCCACCCGATCACTTCGATGGGTACGAAAAATATTTTTGTCGGGTTGAGAAAAATTGTCCGTCTCTTTAAGGTAGGTTTCCTGAAAAATCCAAAAGTCTGAATTTGAAAAGGGAGGTTGGTGTAACCAGATGCGTTTATTTTTAATACTGCGGCAATTCCATTGAACAAATGACATATTTAGTTAAAAAATATATATAAGTCAATGGGAAGAAAATTCTGTTTTTCTAACGAAAAAAGGAAACACCGAACAAAGAAAGCGCAAGAAAACGACCCCCTTCCAAAACTTTGGAAAATACACAAAATTTCAAACTCTGCTGATGAAGCTGCAGAAAAAGAATGTCAAAGGGCAAATAAGAAGGCGTTACTTGCCACCCATATAAAAAGTGACAATGTAAACAACAAGTCAAAAAAGATGCGATACAACAATACAAGAAATGACAAAGTAAACAACAAAACAAAAAAGATGCGAAACACCAAAACAAAAAGTCGAAACTAACGACTAAGTAAAAAACTCTCAAGGCCAATATCAGAACAAACAAAAAAGAACAGCCGAGCAAAACATCAAAAACAAAGAACCACCCACTAACCGTCAGGCAGTTCTTCTTCATCATAAGAAACTCTGGTATCCCAAGGAATGTTAGATACATTTTTATTCAAGCTCGAAATAAGACTCTTTTTACGAGCAGGGGAAGAGGATAATTGCCCTCCCTGAGCGAAAATTTTGTAGATGTTTTCAATTATAGTGTCCATTGATTTCATCAACATATTTGTAATCAAAGTTACTTGCTTTTCAAATTTCTCGTCTATCGATTTCATGAGCGATTCAAACTTTGCGTTAATGGAATCTTGAACCTCAGATACTGCTGGGGTCGATTTGATTACTTCTGCATAATTTTGTCTCGTTTGTGAAAAGATTCTACGTGCTTCTCCTGTGGTTATATGGTTATGACATTTTAATTCTAATATTTTTTTTTTCATTTGCATAGATAGGACAGCTGTTGGACTTCGCGTTGTGGTTTCCCTTGCAATTGATGCATCGGGCTACATTTTGGCATAAGCCATCGTGAATTTCGCCGCAATTAGCACATGCGTTGAGTTTGTCCCAGACTCGGGATGGGTGAAAAAAAGAAAAGCATTTAGAGCACTGACGTGGTCTATCGACAAAATGTTCTATGTTTTGGTTGATAAAACCAATTTTTACATCTTTTGGAATAGCTGTGTCAAGGATTGTAACCAGTACAGGTGAGGTCACACGAGTATTCTGTTTCAGAAAACGTCTCATTTCAACAACAATCATGTTATTTTTTTTTTCAATACTTTCCGCAAGTTGTCCTAATGGTGTATCTGTAGGTATATCTTGAACTAAAAAATCGAGAGCATACATTCTCCCATATAATGTTTGTGGTAATTTTTGTCTCCACGAATTTTTCCATTGACAATAGTTTTACCGCACATAAAGGGTCCTTAGTTGAGAATATTATTTTACCCTGCCTTGTATATTTCATATTTTCAATATATTCATGTCTGTTGACATTTTCCATCACAAATTCTTGGGCGGTGAAAGGGTTCAATTTCGGTAGTTGTTTCTGTTTATCTGCATTTGCGAACACAAAATTTATTTCATTAAATTGTTTCGTTGCTAAACGAATCACCAGTTCATTAGTTTTCTTGCTATTTTTATAGAACATATTGTCTGCCATTGAACCCGTGTTAGAAATCATTGAGTCTTTCATTTCAGATTCATTATTCAAGTTCTTGACGCAAAAATATGAGTGAGCAATGATGAAAATAAAAAAAACCTCAGCTACTGAAGCACAAAGAAAAAAAATCCGGAAGCTTACCTTAAGGCAGGAGTACCCACGAAATATTACAAACCTTTGAAATACTTTGTGTGCGGCGACGCCCACCTCACTCCAGCTCCTCAATCCTTCAATCCATAACGTTTATTCTTCAAAACACACAATATAAACATTGCCCGCTCAAAAAACTGAATAGGTTACAGTTAACAACAGTCATTATGTACAGTTAACAAAATAAATATCAAATAAAAGACAGGTAGACACGACAGTAGCTACAGTAGCAAATTTCATGCAAGTCATCCTCAGAGGTCACAACTAGGGATGACGAATATTTTCAGAACGGTTATTACGTAACCAATATCAGAAAGTCACAGATACCAGTGATCAATACTTTTCATAAAAGGGTGTGATTCATATCACACCCTTACCATGATCGTATCGTATTGTTGATATTTCAATTACAGCTCTTGCAATCACGGTAGAAAATCACAATCGATACGATCTGTCCAATAGAAGCTCTCAAACAAGAATTCTATTATTCATAGGAATAGGGAAAGTCCCTTACACAATGATGCATTTCTTGGAACAGACCTCCCACAAATAGGGTGGGGCGGGCAACGGAACCTATTGGTCACAGGTAGACACGTTTCTCCTTTCACAAAGAGTCGTAGTTCTGAGCTGTTCCGGTCTTATCGCAAGATAATGACTATTGCTGGAAGCAATTGCTTGGCTGGTCTTATTGTACGAAAACAAGATTTCTTTCGCACTCAAGTCTCCGCAGAAAGATTTTTTTAAAAAACAAG
>JAPMOQ010059013.1:0-14437 GCA_026543055.1 Argiope trifasciata | reverse complement strand
CCTCTTTCTTGAAATAAAATGATATATAGTTTCTAATGAAATAAAGTGATAAATATTGGAGCTCTGATAATGACCTCAATATTCCATTTTTAAAGCTACGTATGCATCTTAATTACTGACGATTTTATTGGCAACACGTGGAAGAGCTTGAGCGGGAAGGTTGCTGAATATTTTGCAAGGTGAGTGTGTGCCCCCTAGTTTTTCCTACTTGTTCCTTATGTTATTTGGTTCTTTTATTTATTCTTTCTTCTGTATGAGGTATTGATTGGAGTGAAAAATGAAGTGTCAGGTTCCCCAGATATCGTGGCATAGTCGCGATCCAGTTCTGAGCATCGATTTTCAGCCAGGGAAACGAAATATTCAGAGATTGGCAAGTGGTGGTACGGATTCCCATGTTCTTATATGGTACGTTACATATCAGGAGAACAAATCGATCAAGATTGAGTGTGCTTCTGATTTGTATCGACATAATAAATCCGTGAATGTGGTTCGTTTTTCTCCTGATGGCGAGTTACTTGCATCTGGAGATGACGAAGGAGCTATGTTTGTCTGGCAGCTGAAGGAACGTGATGTCCAGGATGCTCCTAAAGACGAAGAAAACATTAACCAAGAAGATTGGTTTCCATTGAAGCTGCTGAGAGGTCATTTGGAAGACATTTATGACATAAGCTGGTCTGCAGATGGAAATTTTTTGGTCTCGGCGTCTATGGATAATACATCTATCATATGGGACATGCAGAAGTTTCAGAAAGTACACATTTTGTCCGACTCGAAAGGATATGTTCAAGGTGTTTCTTGGGATCCTTTGAATTCCTATATAGCTTCACTTAGTTCTGATCGAGCTTTGAGAATATATAACCTTAACACAAAGAAAACTGTTTATCGAATTCAAAGAGCCCCTTGGACAGTGACAACAGAAAAAGGTACAGTGAAAGCTAGGTTGTTTTTCGACGACACATTGAAATCTTATTTCCGAAGACTATCTTTCACTCCCGATGGCGAGTTCCTCATAGTTCCCTCTGGTATTCTCGAGAGAGTTGAAGATAAATTTCAGAATACGACTTACATTTTCTCGAGGCACGCTCTTAACAAACCTGTGATTCAATTACCTACAGGAGATAAGTACACTGTTGCCGTGCGGTGTAATCCTTTTCTATATAAACTACGTGGCTCCAGTAAAGAAAGTGATAATAAAGAAAACCAACCCAAAACAAAACCCATGATCGATTTGCCTTACAGAATGATATTTGCTGTTGCAGCCTGCGAATCTGTATTATTATATGATACAGAGCAATTATTGCCATTTTCTTATATATCTAATATTCATTATACACATTTAACGGATTTAACTTGGTCACCAGATGGAAAGATCCTAGTTGCTTCATCAACAGATGGATATTGTTCCTTTTTGGTGTTTGGAGATGATGAGTTAGGAGAGATATATGTTCCACCTAAAGAAGAAGTGATGATAGATCAAAATATTGGTGATAAAGTAGTACCTGTTCCTGTAGAAAAGGCTACAGCACTTGAAAGCAAGCCTGTTGAGAAAATTGAGGCACTGAATGTTCCTGAACCAAATGTTGCACCTTCTAAAACTTCAGAAAGTCCTGTAGATATTTCTAAGTCAAACAAAAAACCCAAGGTATGCACAATTAAAAATTTCTTTATATCTCCCAAACCAAAACCTGCTTCTAGTGTTTTAAATTCATCTGAAATATCAAGTAGCAATAAAGATGCCAAACAGAATAATAATAAAACTGCTATAAAAGAAGTAATTCCACCACAAGAACTTGCTGCCAAGTCATCTGTCTCCAAAAATGAACAACCAATGGAGGTTTATAATGATGATTTGTGCTCAGTCGAGGTGGTTTTTGATGCCAAGAGTGCAACTGCCTCGAAGGAAGAAACAGATTACAAGATAAGTTTATTTGGTAAAAACATCTCGAAATCTGATGAAATCAAACCTTCGAATGTTGCTGATATTCAGACCCCTATTGACGTTGATCTGAATAATAGCAATGCTGTTTTATCTTTTGAGGATTCATTGGCCAAAAATGGAAATAGTGAAAAAAGTCCAGAAGTTGAAAATGATTGGAAGCTGGAGTTGTCCCAGGATGAAGAATTGCCAATGGAAGTCTCGGATCCAATACCTTCCACTAGCTCTAAATCTCCAACAACAACAGTTGCTCCGAAAACGACAAATAAAAATACTAAACGCAGGATACCTTTGATCACATTGTTGACTAAAACTTCACTGAAGTCACCCAAACAATCTAATAAATAGTTTTGCAAGAATTATTCCAATTTTTAATTTTTTTAATTAGTTATTTTATGACTTTGCTACCAAAATATTTTATTGTACATGTAGAAATTCATTTATTTTTGATATGTTCATCGGTCTTAACATTTTTTTTCTTCCAAAAGAAAAATATTTGGTGTTTTGGATTTTATCTGAGAAATTTTGCAATAATTTTCTTATTTTTTTATTTGTTGCCATGCATTTTAGTGTTTTCATTCTGTTTTGAACTTTATGCAGAGTAAATTGTAAATATTTGAAGCTCTGCTTTTGGTTGATATATATTTACCACTCTTTAAATATATTAATTTTTTTGTAGGAGTTATTCATAATAAAAATATTTTATTTTGCATAGATGCAATATTTTTTTTCTATTTGTATAATTTTAATATGTTTTCTGAAAGAAAAACAAAACATTGGCGCTTTTCTTAATATTCCTGTT
This sequence comes from Argiope trifasciata, assembly GCA_026543055.1. Classification (NCBI taxonomy): domain Eukaryota; kingdom Metazoa; phylum Arthropoda; class Arachnida; order Araneae; family Araneidae; genus Argiope; species Argiope trifasciata. The sequence continues at coordinate 11,699 of JAPMOQ010059013.1, read as the reverse complement.
ATGTTTAAGTAAAGGCCTCTTTTAAAACTAATTGGCCATTTTAATTAATATTGCGGAAGTAGTCTTTGGTATTTATCTCAAAGTAGCATTCTTACTGAGCTTTATGCAGAATTAACTTTTTTAGTATTGTGATCTTATTGAATATTCTTAATTATATGTGCAATGGTTTCAAATATGAATTAATCAGATTTAATTATAGAATGTTAACTATTTCATTACTTATATTTTTTAATATATAGCTTTGAATTTCAAAAGTTGTGCTATATTTTAATCTACTTCTATTATGATTTAATGTACTGCTACATTTTCTTCACCCTAACATTTTTTGTGGGATTCGTATATTTTTTTAATAATTGATATCTCATTATCTATGTGAATTATATTCATTTTCAAAAATATAAATTTTTCAGATTTTTTTGAAATTTTAACTTTTTATCATTGTCATTGGGACTTTGCATCTTTTAAATGAAGCAATTTATATAAATAACTAATTTATAAATGTTTTGTTTTATTCTTATGGCTTTACTAAACGCTTTTGGTTTCGAGGTTTTAAAAATTTTCACGAATATGTAAATTTGTTTCACTGAGTATTTGATTTGTGTCATTAATTAAAACCATTGGTCTTAATAAAGGGCATCTTATTTTTTTTCCATATCAAAAACTCTATTATCATGACTACATGTAGAAAGTTATGAAATGCTAATTTAGCATTAAATAGTAATTTACTATAAAAGGTTGTAATTGTTTAGTGTATATCTTTGCATCATCAAACTAAAGTTAAAACATAAAATAAGCAACTTTTGTTATTATTATTTTTTTTAGTTCATGGATATGTTACTAGTTTTTTTTTATATACAAATAGGTCAATTATTTTTCGCATGCATTAATTAGTTTGGATCATATTAAGAACACCATAAACCAGCAACTTTTATTAATTTTTTTTTTAGTTAATGGATTTGTTACAAGTTTTTTATATATAAATATGTCGATTACTTTTTGCATGTATTAATTACTTTTTTGGAACATACTCAAGACTGGGCTTTATGCTATGACACTAACAATTGATATATTGTCGACGTATTATTTATTAGTACTATTTGCATAGAAAAATGTACTAATCTTTTATGAATTATTGTTATCCTTATTCTGTTATGTAATCATTATCTATAATTCATGTAGTATATTTAACAAATAAATTATATACTTTTTTTGTATCTTATTCAATATTTACTTTCATTTAAAGAAAACCTATGCTTTAAAATTATGCATTGTTTTCTTTTATTTGGCATTTAACTTGCATATAATTAAATAGGGGAGAGACAAATTCGTTATTTCAAAATAATAATTATTATTGTGTAAATTTATTAACTTTCTGGGTTTTATTATTTTTAGAAATTGATCCATTGCTGTGATCAAAAGGAATATTTTGATAATTAAGGCTTATTTTGTTTGGGTATACTTATATAGTCTGTGTTGGGTAGTAAAATATTCTTTTTGTTAAATTTTAGCTTATTTTGAATAACTGTCAAATGTTCAATTTTAATTATTATGAATATTATTGAGTAAAAATTTTATCAGAATTTGTTTCTTTACATTGATGAGGATGATAAAACAAGTGGATGATAATTAAGGCTTATTTTATTTGGGTATACTTAAAAATTTGTTTTGGGTAGTAAAATATTCTTTTTGCTAAATTTTAGCTTAACTTTGAATAACTAAAAAGTTTAATTATTATGAATACTAATGAGTAAAAATTTTACTTATATGTCAAAATTTGTTTCTTTACATTGATGGGGATGTTAAAACAAGTGGATGATAATTAAGGCTTATTTTATTTGGGTGTACTTATATAGTCTGTTTTCAGTAGTAAAATATTCTTTTTGTTAAATTTTAGCTTATTTTAAATAACTGTCAAAAGTTCAATTATGAATATTAATGAGTAAAAATTTTACTCATTTGTCAAAATTTGTTTCTTTGATTTGATGAAGATGATAATAAAACAAGTGGATTATAATTAAGGCTTTATTTTATTTGGGTACACTTATATAGTCTGTTTTCGGTAGTAAAATATTCTTTTTGTTAAATTTTAGCTTATTTTGAATAACTGTTAAAAGTTGAATTTCAATTATCATGAATATTAATGAGTAAAACATTTACTTATACTTCAAAATTTGTTTCTTTACATTGATGAGGATGATAATTAAGGCTTATTTTATTTGGGTATAATTATATAGTCTGTTTTGGGTAGTAAAATATTCTTTTTGTTGAATTTTAGCTTATGAATTACAATTATTATGAATATTAATGAGTAAAAATTATGCATGTATGTCAAAATTTGTTTCTTTACATCGATGATGATGATAACAAAACAAGTGAATGAGTATATTAATATTTTCATGAATTTGACTACAAAGTTGAATCATTACATAAGCTCATTTTAGTTGAGGAAAATTAAAATTTAAGATACTAAAGTATTATAATAATTATATTAGCAACATTAAATTTTATTCAACATTGCCAATATTAAAATTTCCAATTCAGTGCTGTAGACACATACAGAATCGGGGTTGCCAATTTCACAAAAAGGTCACAAAGTTGCTGAAAGGTCACATGGTTAAAAAAGGTTAAAGGTTGCTGAAAGGTAACATGGTTGCAATAATATGCGAGTACTAAGTTTAATGCAGAAACTTCTTTAAATAGAACATATAAACTTAAACTTAATTTATTTGTCCTTTTGAGCATTATATTAATTGGATAGAGTGGTGGGTAATATAGATTGTTTTTGTATATAAATGCATGAATGAATATATTAAGTGTTTCCTAATAATGTGAATTTTGCACACTTGTATATATACGTGTAAATTCATGTTGCTGATTAAATGTTTTTTTTTGTGAAAGTAACATTTTGAGTTAAATGTATTTTTTTTACTGTAACTGAATATAAACTGTAGTTTTTTTAAAAAAAATATGAATTACAGTATTTTTAATAAATTTGAAACACAAAAATTGATTTTTAGAGCTAAGCTTTTAATTTGGTGAAAAATTAAAACTATTTGGTATTATTTTCTGTTTACCATATTTGCTGATCAGGATTTTTGAATATTTGTTAATCCCAATCAATCAAACTTCAAAAATTTCCTCCACCTAAAAAAATAAAGCGATTGCTTTTGCAAGAGATATAGCCTAAATAGTTTAAGTTCAGCATATGAAATCCTTTAGTGAGATACTGTACTGGACACAACTATTTTAATTTTATTGCCATGATTTCATTTTCAAAATATCCTAAATTTTTCGGAGCATTAATTTTATAACTTGATGAGGCTTAACTGTTATATGCTATACAGTTACTACAATTAATGATAAATCAAGTAGATAATATAGAAAAAAAAGTTGTTCATGATATCAATGTATCATATCAAGTTGTTCAATTTATCAAATTTTGTTCAATGTATCATTATTATAGGTAGTTAAATAGTCCTAGATATGATTCTAATGTGTTTAAAAATAGTTGGTATGTTTAAACATAATTAAATTTTGAAGGAGAATAATTGATTTATTTAAAATAGAAGTTAAATTTAATAAAATTTGTTCTTCTGTTTTGAGATAATAATTTAATCATATCGTTGTTAATATTTTTCTGCTCACTACTTGTATGAAATGCAGTTGATTATAGATTGTCAAGTTTATTGTAAATCTGGACGTAGAAGAATTTTCATGTTCATCAAAACAAGATTCTGTATTTTACCTTTAAAAAAAATAACAATTTTGAAGTAGCAAAGCTTAGGTAAATAGAAAATATTTACTTAATTGATTATGAGCGAAACCAGAATGGATATATATGACCTTATATTTATTGTATTCATATGCTATTCTATGAATTTCATTAAATACGCATCTATAAAAGAAAAAAAATATCATCAAAGTAACATTTTGTTGATTCCCCATTGTATAATATCTGATATCACATGTGATATCTTATTGAAACATGCTGGATGTAGTTTGTTTCCTATCATTTTATTCTACGTTTAATGTTTTACAATTTGAGTTTTCCTTTGAAGTGCTTTAAAAAAAATCCAAATGCTTGTTTTTCTTTTTAAGGGAACTACTTTGATATCTCTCCCCTCCCCAAATCGGAAATTTGGCGACTTTTTTTTTTCTCGCTAAGCAAAATATCTTTTGGCGCCTTTTTTTTTCTCGCGAAGATAAAAAAAATCTGGCCAAAAGCTGAAAAAACCTGAATTGGCAACAGCAAAATAAGAAACAGCAACCCTATAAAGTCCGTAGGGAGTGCCAGATTTGGCACGTAATTTTTTTTGGGGGGGGTATATCAAAGTTGTTTCCTTTTTAAGGTATCCGAACACGTTGAAAAAGTCGATATTCGCAAAAAGTGACATTTTCAAAAAAAAAAAAAAAAATCTTTTATCGGATAAACAAGTCTTTGGGCCATCCAAAACATGTTTACTTTTGTTTCTACGTTCATTAGAAGTCAAGATATTCATATTCTCGTAATGATCGGTAAACCGGAAGTGGACATTTAAATAACCGGAAATGCTGATTTGAAACGCCAAAAATCATGCATTTTTCTCAAAACATAATTTTTACTCTTTTGTTGCTCACTTCAAATAAAATAAGTCAAAATATAATTATCATTTTACTATGAAATTTGATGGACTTTGTCTTTATACTATTTTCTAGGGAGTGAACTAAAAGAATTCAGATTGAGTGAATAGTTTTTAATTTATAGCCTATTGTTTGAATAATCAGGTCATAAATTTACTAAGAATTTCATGATAACTCTTCGACTGGCTCTGAAATTTTTATTTATTATTAAAAAAATATGATTGTAGTTCAATCCTTAGAGAAAACTGTAGTTTATTTTGGTATAAGTTTTATTCGGATGAGAGTAATAGTTTTTGGTGTATATACAATTTGAAGTTTTTGAAAAAATTGCTTAAATTTGTTTTTAAATGCCAATTTTTAGAAAATTTTAATATTTATATCAAATATTGACATCCAGTTACTAATTTTGAATGCTGTTAAACAGAGGAATATGATTAAAGTGTATGTGCAACCTTTTTTTTTTTTCTAAAAAAGTGCTCCGAACGTGTTCTGATACCTTAAAGGGGGAAAGAAAATTAATTTTTTTCATTCAGAATTTGGATTATATGAATTTTTTTTAAGGCAGTGTTGCATCACTGCATTTATTGGGTTTGGGAATAAGTTCGTGGCTTTTTTATATATTTTTTTGTTTTACAGCGATTTTTTTTTTTTTTTGCTGTTTGACAAAGTGCATAGCATTTATTCGACAGAGCTCTTTCTGCTCTACAAAACTGTGCTAATCGTCTTTTAGAGCAAATAATTTGTAATTAGTTTTAAAGCTTAGAAATGGAATATGCAGGAGCTAAAAAATCGATACCTGCTCTTCTTCGCTTTTCACCCAGGCCTAAAAGCTGCTGAAGCAGCAAGGGACGTTTGCAACGAATATACGGATAAGGTGTCATAAGCAAGTCTGCAGCACGGAAAGGGTCTAGTCTGACCTCCATCCAAAGAAGACCGTCATCTGCGTTTGGGGGAGGGCATGGTGTGTAGGGAAATGCTCGAAAGGAATGTCACGGTCATCGAGGGGCTCTACATAGCCCAGCTTCACCGCGTGAAAGAGGCTATGCGACTGAAAAGACCCCATCGACTAGGCCAAACCATACTCCTTCACTAAAACGCCTGGTACCATGTTGCACAAGTCGTCAAAGCCGCACTCCTAGAGCTCGAAGGGGGAGTCCTTTAGTATTCTCCGGACCTTGCACCGTCGGATTACCATCCCTGTAGAACCATATGAGGGGCGTTACCTTCGGCAATAGTTTAGCTATATTAACGTCCCGTTTAAAGCAACACTAAGGATATTTGGAGACGGATCTCGTAATTTTGAACCACGGTCAGATGACGAGGACGACACCTGAACTGGCAACCCCCCTCTTCACACCACGCCACACTAGAGCGAGGACGTCGTTCGGCCTGACAGATTTAACGTGCATGAGACCCCCTCACACAATGGCTTTTTCGTGGAATCTGGTCTCGAACTTGAAACCCTCCGGTTCCGAAACAGAGGACCTTACCAGTAGGCCACCGCGGCCCCAGCTCGAATAGAAAGTCCTTCAGCATCCGCCGTATTCTTCGGACCTTGCGCCGTCGGATTACCATCTCTGTCGAACTATATGACGGGCATTACCTTCAACAATAAAGAGGGCATTAAAAACCAGACGGCGATTTTTGGTAGAACGGCATCGACCAATTGGTCGAGAGGTGGGAGGTGGTCGTAAACAACGGCGGAGAATTCATAATCGATTGTTATTATTAATGATTTAAATAAAAGTCTGATAAAAACGCTACGAACTGATTCCCCAAACCAATAGATTGTGGAAACAACATTTTTTCATGGATCGTTGTCTGTAATCCCAATAAACGGACTTCCTTATTTTTAAAGGCGTGTTGCATCACTGCAATTGGTTACTACTTCTTTATAGATTATAATATTTCGGCATTATTACTAGCGAATTATTCAAAGGATTTTATTGCAATTTTGTACAAAAATTTAATACTTTTTACAATATACCAGGAAAATGTGTATAAAGGCCTTATCACACGGCAAAATATTTTCTGCACTTTCCGTCAGCAAACGACAGCGAAAGTGACGTCAAAGTTTCACATGATTGGTTGAATTTCGTTTGCGGACAATATTTCCGACGACATTTACGAACTGGTTCGAAAAAGTTGTCGATTATAAAACTTGCTTGACCGGTTTTTGAGGGAAGAAACGGAAAAGTGTTGGCGAAATTTCACCGTGTGATAAGGCCTTAAGTTTTTTTTTAACTGAAGTTTTGCCTACTTCCTGGAATAGGGGTAGCGTGTCTTCCCCGTGATTTGGGCGTCCCGGTTCGGGCATGGTTGTTCTGTGTTCTATCTGTGAGATGCGTGAATAAGGCCCCCTTGTAAAAAGGGGTTGTGCAAACGAATGTGTGCGTCTCCTTCATTTCAGCTAGAAGTGCGACTCAAAGTCAGGACTCGATTGCACTGAATGACCGTCGTGTTAGGGGGTCTCTTGCACGTTAAATCGGTTAGGCCAAACGTCCGTTGTGTGGAGAGGGGGGTGCCAGTTCAGGTGTCTTCCTCGTCATCTGACCGTGGTTCAAAATGACGAGGTCCGTCCCAAAAAAGCCCTAGTGTTGCTTCCAAACGGATGTTATAAAAATTAAAACTAATCTTCCCTCTGGGTTCTCAGGGGTCTTTACCCTCAGAAGCTACTGCACCCCCTTTCCGAGGAAACACGGACACGACGTCATCATCAATTGAAGTTTTCAAAAGTAAACAATATTTGGTTTGCTTGCGAAGCAAAAACTTTGAACATTACTTTAGAGTTTGAATGGAAATTTGTTGATATTCTAAACTATCACTTATCTTGGAAAGAAAACCGAAGGTCAAAGAAATTTCTGCCAGTAACAAAAACATAGTTAGAATCTGAGAAATCCAGACCTTTATTAAGGTATCCGACTACATTAAAAATACTATATCGACCCTATTGCCGGATTTTTTCTTTTTCATTGTTATTTCTTGCAATTCAGAATTTTCTATTTTTAAAACAGTTTGCCTTTTCTCGGAAGGCCTGACCTATCGTCCAGGGTCTCATATTTATTCAGCTAAATTTTGTCTTTAAATTCAGTTCTCTGAAAACTTTAATATTAATAAAAATTCTTCACTGGTAGCATGATACCTCAAAAACTAATAGAGGCATTTACATAGAAATTTCAGCGTGTGTTTTAGATGATACCATCAATGAAATGTAATTACGTAAGCTTTATGTATTGTAAAACTGTAACTAACTGTAAAAGTAACTAATAAAAGTAACTAACTGTACTTGTAAACTAAATGTATTTACGTAAACTTTCAGCCTGCGTTTTAAATGAAATGAACCGAATGCTCTATTGTTGGCGAAATACTTTTTCAGTTTTAGGTGTTTTTCGGAAAATTAAGTTGTGAATGGATGGAAAAAAATGCATACATATATTCTTGGCAATAACTTCTTTTCATCTCAAAATGTTTCTTAGATTTTGGTTCCTCTCATTCATCATTATATTCTATAACTTGCATACAAAGATAAATAGGATTTCTGCATTACCATTTTGTTGAGAGTGTTCACCATTTTGGTTCAATTTCATTAGAAGTTACTATACATTTTCTTATTGCACAAAATGTATTATATTTTCAAATATTCTTTTGTTGTATTTCTATTATTTTGTACTAGCCACCTTTGGCGACCAGCTGGTTCGCCATGTGTAAAGCGTTCTAAAATTTTCTATTAAATCACATATTCATTAGCCTTGAAGTAACTCCGGCCATTGATTGACCTGAAATGAATATTTTCTTTAAGATGATAGACGAAAAGTTCTAAAAGTACACCTTTTCCTAATAATATTCTTTAATTTTACAAATCAGTCAGTTTTAACCATCGGTTATGCTTCCAAAATATTAAAAAAATTTCGATGATGTTGCCAAAATATTAAATATGTTTTTTAAAGAAAGCGGGAATGGGAAAAAAACTATTAAATTAATGACACAGATATTGCAAACGATTACATAAATATGCCATGAAGTCGGGATTTCAATGCATATCCTGTCTAAATTCAATCAGGTTTACCGTAAATAAAGATTTATTGAGTTAATGATATAGATATTGCAAACGATTGTAGAATCTTTTGCTTTGCATTTCTTTTTTTAGAAAATATCACATTTTATATTTCTTTTATTTTATCCCGTCACGTGCTAAAAACATAGTTAAAATATTTCTTTAAAAATTCGTTAAAAATAGAAGCTTAAGTTATACATTAAAACACTGATACCATTAGAAGGCTCATTTTTTAATCTTTAGATGGATGTAAAAATCATGTTTGTGCGATCATATTTTCGGAAGTGATAGCGGAAAAACGTCGAAATGTCGCTTAAATTTTAATAAATTCAAATTCTAATTAAAAATTCGAAAAAAGGGCTCCGAGGTGCCCATTCCCGACCTCAAAGGTATACATGTACCAAATTTGGTAGCTCTAGGTCCAACGGTCTGGCCTGTAGAGCGCCAACACACACACACACATTAAGCTTTATTATAAGTATAGATTAGTATTATTGTAGTATTTACAATATTACAATTAAATTTAATTAGATACTTTATTAGTAAAATTGGATACTTTCAAGATCAATTAGATACCTTTAAAAAAATTAGGAAAGTATCTAATTGATCTAGTAATACAACATCTAATTGATCTTAGAAAAAGAGATGCTTTCTATATCAACTTAGTGAATTTCATTGTAACGCATAGATTTATAATATACTAACTATTCCCCGCGACTCTGTTCGCGTGGAAATTTTGATGTATGCGTACGAAAAACTATTAAATAATGACAAATAAAAAAAAATCAAACCTAACCTAAAAACATTTAAAAGTATAGGCATATACGAAAAATATATAACATAAATACAATTTAATGACACACAACCAACGTAAAAACAATTTATTTACATCGCATACCCAAAACAAAACAGCAAATCGAGTTCTATCTAGTCCATTTCATTTATGGATCGAGATGGAGATAGCTGCAACAGAAGTAAACACATCTTTTTTAAACTTTTAATTTAAATGAAAACACAGTTGTCAACAATCACGCGTGAAATTTCAACGCCAGTTGCCGTATCGCCCATGTCTGACTTTCCTACGCCAGGTAACGCAATTCAGATAAGAAATATTTCATTTCCTTTATTCTGTTTCCTTTTCATTTAGAAGTACTTCAGAATGAATCCGAAAGATCGATTCATAAACAACATTTGATTTTAAATACATCAAACACAAAGGAATCGTTTGAAATAATCGGTCGAAATTTGTTAACCCTAACCTGATTACTGTTGGGGAAAAAAACCCTAAGCCTTACTCCTCTTTGGCGTAATTTGGCCTCTGCTGTTTGGCGCAAAAGTTAGTTTTTAATGAATAAAAAATGAACCGGAATAAAATGTAGCCTATGTTCTAACTCCTGACTATAATCGTTCTTTGTGCTAAATTTCATCCAATTCTGTTCTGGTGTGATGGAGTAACAAACATCCAAAATTTCTCATTTATATATTTGTATAGATTCTAATTCTAATCATAATTCTGTTATGCTTATTTATTTAAGCTCTAAATGTGCTTATTTTTTCAAAATAAAATTTGATTTTTCATTTCTGGAAAATTATTGTAATTAATTTAGTCATTCATTACAATAATCATATACTTATACTGATTATTATGTAATAATTATATAATCATCTGATATAATTATCTTACATATATTGAATAAAAGACCTAAACGTTCATGTGACCATTCTTGATTGAAATTGATCATATATAAAGTTTCTGACTATGTTAATCCCTTCCAGTAAGATTTAAGAATGCAAAAATGATGGGTGAAATAGCTATTTAATTTTTATATAAGAAACCTTAGTTTATTTTATAATTCTTACTAATTTATAATTATTAATTAAAATTATATTATTGGTATGAATGTAATTGTAATTTGTAAGTTCGCATTCAAAAATCTAGTGATTTCGGATTAGCCCGTAGTTTTATGCCAGACACTCCCGTAATTTTTATTTTAACATAATTTCAGGCGCAGAATGTGTATGACTCCAGAGTATTCACAAAATTCACCAATTAGTCATTATGCGCGCTTTTGCTTTAATGCTAATATTTCACTATCATTAGTTTCAATAGCAGTGCCTTCGCATTCATTACACTAGAAATTTTAAATTAAATTTATAATTATATTCAACAGTGACTTTAGTCGCTTGAGGAGTCTAAAGGCCTTATCACACGGTGAAATACAACGTCACTTTCTCTGACGAAAATGACGTCACTTGAGCATTTGCTGTCTGGTAAACCTAGAAAAGCAAGTGAACAAGTTGGCGTATTTATCGCTCTTTATTCATTGCTTCCATTAAGTGGAAGCAAACGCATCTTTTCGCCATTTTTAAATTTTAAGAGCAGTAAAAACACGATGTTGATTAATTGAAAGCGAGGTAAAAAGTGGCAGAAATAATCAAACTACTTTTTACTCCAAAGACGGAGGAATTTGATTAAAAAAGCATTGGTAAGGATGGAATTTGCTAATTACTGTTTACAAAGAAGTTGGCGTCAATCGCGGCGTACTTGGCGCACTACGTCACTATTGAAGTTCCACATGATTGGTTGAATTTCGTTGGCAGCCAATATTCTAGTCACCATCGACAGTAATTTCGGACTTGTTCGAAAAAGTTGTCGATCATCAAAACACTTGCTTGACCAGTTCCTGAGGGTAGAAAAGGGAGCTTGCTCACGGAAAGTGTGACGGTATTTTGCCGTGTCATTAGACCTTAACTCGTCATGCCATATAGCACAATGTCGGGTATAGCTCGTCTTTGTGCTATATGACATGAAAAATCAATGACGAGCTATACACTATTCATTTTACGGGAAGGGGTTAAAAACATTGTTTATAGACCATACTAGCATTTTTAAAAAAATTATTTCTTGAAGTTCTTACCACTTTCTTGTAGACTTTCCTCTATCCAAAACAGTTTATCTTGTGGTGTCATCTTAAGCCAGTAACTACCACTAAACATTGGTGGCCATTTTTGTATAGTGGATAAG
>JAPMOQ010059008.1:0-21561 GCA_026543055.1 Argiope trifasciata | reverse complement strand
ATGCCGAGAACTTGCTCAATAGGCAGGAACCTGATTATTACCAAGATAAGTTGAACACATTGATCCAGCCGTGTAATAAATGCCTCAGCAGGTTTGGTTAGGTTAGTTTAGTTTAGTTATATTAACGTTCCATCCTAAAGCAACACGAAGGCTATTTTGGGACGGACCTCGTCATTTTGAACCACGGTGAGATGACATCTGAACTGGCACCCCACTCTCCACACTACACTAGCGGGAGGACATTTGGCCTGACAGAATGAACGTGCAAGAGACCCCTCACACGACGATTCTTATGTGGAATTGGGCCTCGAACCTAACCCTCCGGTTCCGAAACCGAAACCTTACAACCTGGATACCACGGCCCTCAACAACATTTTTCCTTTGGCTAGATTTTTTGATCGCCCTTTTCTTATCTAATACTATAATACGAGGAATGGTTGTCAAGTCGAAAATCGCCCCAGAATTAATAAACTCCGGTAAACTTGGGGGTCTGGTTTTTTTGGCCACGAGGAATCGATTGGCGCCGGTTTTGAAGCGCTACTGTCGAGCAGTTTGGAGTTACAGATAGGATATTTTCAAATTTTATTAGTTCGCCATAATGGCTAATAGGTTTCAAGCGGTAACGTGCTGCCATCTATAGCCAATATGGCGAACTAATAAAGTTTCCAGAAGATGATCCGGAACTCAAGGAACTGATCTCGAAATGGATGATCCATAACCCGTGTGGTGATATGAACCCAAGCGCTCCGTGCATGGTCAGCAAACATGGAAGTGCAGATGGGGATTTCCAATGGAACATCAAGACATGACATCGCTGGTGGACTATGAAAAGCCGAGGTTTAACCTGTAATCTTTTCACCAATGGTTTCACAAATTTTCTTATGGCATGTATTGTTTTGATAAATCACAATTGAAAATTTAAATCTTCGAGTTAGCTTCGATACCTGTTTTCTCCAAGCGGAGCTCGGTCACCCGCTGGTAGATAAAAAGCGAATTTGCAGTACCTCGAAAGTTAGAAGAGAGATGATACATAAATGTTCGTTTTAAAGTGCTATGAATTCATGGGCACCTGTAAAGTACATGAGTACAATGAACGTAAAATATGCAAGACTAGCTGGTACCGGGCGTTTCTGCCGTCGAAAAAATATTACTTGTAAACAATTAATAATTTAGCAATGTTTTATCGAAATATAAAGAATGGTACGACAGTACATAATAAATGAACAAACAAATATTCATTTTTTATGTATTAGATTTGTGTATTCTTTTAGAATTGTTAAACTTGATGTTCTTTCAGAAAGATAATGGAAGAAACTACTTAATGCATCTCGTGATGTGTCTAATATTCATTCAGAATCCTCAAGTTTAATTTTAGAAAATCTGATAAATATTTTTGGTTCAACAATCCTTAATCTTAGAAAATATATTTATACTATAAAGACGTTAATATAGTTGAAAAGATAGTTTTTTTAAAAATTAAGATAGTCCAAAATTATTTATAAATTTTTGGAAGTTTTTGTGAAAAACATTGACATTTAATTACAATTTAAAACCTCCAGCATTGATCTCCCTAGAATATTTTCTTATAATCTGTTATAAAGTTGGTACCTCTAAGAATGACTTGCAAGGACATTTGCTACTATGGCTACTAAATATTTACCTTTAACTTAGATTTAGTATTTCTACTGAATTTATTGTCTTCCCGTTGAGCTATTTGGAGATGAATCCTTGGTAAATAGATGCGGTTGAGATCCGAATTTTCATTTTAGGTCGCTGTCCTATGACTATAACTCTCCTGTAGGTGTAAGCAATAAGCTGACCCAGTTTCATCGCAATCGGATGAACGGTCTAGGAAGGCATAAGAGACATACAGACATTCATTCATTTTTATTTATATAGATATGAATTGGCGTACTCAAACAACTAGGTTTAGATGGAAGTATTAAAACCGAATGCTAGCACGTGCCAAACAAACAAAAATCTAAGATAATGTGTATTGTAAAATGAAACAAAAATCTAAGATAATGTGTATTGTGAAATAAAACCCTGAAAATTTATATAAAAAAACTCGTTTTCAATATTTTAAAAAATAGTTCAGTAAGATGGTTAAAAATAAATCCAATGCTTTTCTTCTAAATTTTAACATCTCTTCTCATCTATTATTCTTCGAGATATATCTGGTCCACAGTGAATAAATTCATAACTGATCCGAAATGAGCTTCAGTAACTCATTTAGATTTAAATGTTTTATAATTTGAGGAAATCAACGACGTGTAATTACATCAAGCGATTTAGCAAATTAAATCCAAACAATATTATCGGTGATCTAGATGGTCGTCTAAAGCGATAATAGGAGAAAAAGAATGTTTAAGGTGGAAAAATTGTTATGTACCCTAGGTCTTGTGTCAGAAGAAATAATATCATGACACAGTTTAAAATAATATGTATTATTTGAATCGCGCGTTCTGTTTTATATATGTCACTGAAAATGATATTTCATTGATTGTTTAAAATTTACTCATTTGTCTTAATGTATTTCACAGTTTTTATGTAATGAAGTTAAGAATAATTATTACATTAATTATGATGAGTCAATTCTCTTTCGAATGATTTTCTTAATTAACACCTTAAAGGCGTGGGATCTTGACGAAAGTATTGTACTGTAATGGTTTGTGAAATTTGAAAGAAGTGCCACACCCAGTTTTGGGTTTTTTCGTTTAATTTTGAAGGAAACACACACATCCACCACAATTACATGTAAACACAGCACATACAAATAAATCAAGCTATTTACATTTTGAAATTAGTTTTGTTTTGAGCCCGAAACACTATTGAATAAATACGAAGTTCTCTATAATTCATCAACCGGCCTTTTCTACTATCTCCATCGCATTTCTTCTGCCACCGTCCTGGTTAGAATCCAGGCTCGCTCTGAGGAATGTTCCAGAGTTTCTGGCAACCCCGTGAAGTCGGGAGTCCTGGTCTTGTCTGCATCAGTACAGTATGCTAGGTAACGTGGATCGAACCGTAGTACTACGACTCCCGCTTTTAATGTGTTAATACTTATAATTAATTTAAAACATAAAAAATAGATATTTATGGTATCAGTGATATGACCGCTTCAGTCTTCAAAATCATTTCAAGTTATCTATAGAAATATTTTTTATTAATTTTTCCATTAAACAAGAGAAGTGGTCTAAATATTCTCCCAAATATACGAGCAATCCTCAACGCAAAAAATTTTGAACATTGTGAAAATACATACCATGAGGGCTTAGAGTTTTATATTTAAGTCCTACACATAAACATGCTGAGCTTTGCAGAGTAAAAAAGAACACCAAATATATGTTTTAAATTCATTTTTTTTTTCTCGATCAAATGAAATCAAAATTTGAGACACAACTACAATTTTAGCTATAATATCATATACCAAATTTCATTTATTTTAGTCGTTGTATTTTTTAATTATCATGTTTACATGTGTGAATATAGATTCGGATATACCAATCAAGTCTTAAATATATTTGTCTAAAAATTTGATACAAATCTACTCTTAACGTTCCAACAACTGGCAAAAAATTCAATTATCTAAATTGCATTGCGAACCGAAAAATTTCATTCTAAATTTCATTGAGATATTTTGTTCACATGCATGTCAAAATAGGTTCCAACAGACTGTCCATACTTTGCCAGATTAGGTTCAAATTTTGAATCTAGACTTAATATGGAAAAAACAAGTATCAAATTTTATGCGTTGGACTCTTTACACTTGTAATTATCGAAATGACCAAACAGATCCCTCTTCAAAGAATTTCATTCAAAATCGATAAAAATTCATAAAATTATGACCACATATCAAATTTTATTCTTTCAGGTTATTTCAATAATTACAAATGTAAAGAGTTCAACGCATAAAATTTGATACTTTTCCCATTTAAAGTCTAGATTCAAAATATGAATCAAATCTGAAAAAGTATGGGTAGTCTGCTGGTACTTATTTGAATGCACATGTGAATGCAATATCACACATCAAATTTCATTCTTTTAGTTCTAAACATTTAGACATAATTTTTAGACAGACAATTTTTACACTCACAATCTGTAGACGGATGGTCGCAAGTTTATAATTCCAAAAGTTTATCTATCAAATTACGGTCGTCTAAAAGTGAAGATTCGGTGAAATCTTAAAATATCTGACTACGTTTAAAGGAATTTTTTTGAAAAATTGGAATTAAAAAAATTGGGGGGTAGATATATTTTTAATTATAGACACTATAAATACAAACAAATTATTTAAAAATATAATAAATGTTTAGAAATAGAAAAATTGGTAGTAAATTTTAATAAAATTTAAGCAAAACGGTTAACATTCTAAACAAAATTCTAATGCAGCAAATCTATTTTTCTTTGTACACAAATTATGAAATATAACAATGAATGAAATGAACCAAAAGCTAAAAAATATCTTGAGATGCGAAGAAGTTACGTGAAAAATTATACATGTATATAAATTTTTTTCTATAAATGCACAACTTTTCTAAAAACACCGCTAAATAAAAAAGTATTTCACCAACAATAAAACTTTTCATTCATTTCATTGTTTATATTATTTAAAACACAGGCTGAAATTTGTATGCAAATACCTCTATTAGTTTTTGAGACATCATGTGAATGGTGGAGAATTATTATGAACATTAAAGTTTTGAGAAAATGGAAGTGAAAGACAAATTTTAGCTGAAAATACGTGTGACCCTGGGTCGTAGGTCAGGCCTTTCTTTTCTGAGAAAAGATGAACTGTTTTGGAAAGAGAAAAGTCTGAACTAGAAGAAATAATAATAATAATTTGCCAATGTGCTCTATAAACAGCGTTTTTAAAGTAGTCGTATACCTTAAGTTCTAATTTTTCGGGATTACAGTGATTTCTTTTTATATACTTGGTATACAAGTGAGTAAATACAAAAATATCTTAGTGATAATTATACTTCTTAAAATTCAACTGAATTGCAAATTTTTATTTTCAGAGCATTTTTTAAAAATTTGTGTTAACCGTTCCTGATTTTTACTGTTGACATAATAAAAATTCTGAACACATAATTCCATGAATCATTTGAGGATTATAGCTCCATAAAATATTGTTTGTACATTTAGCGTAGTTTCTGGAGTAGAATCACTTCAAGAAGGGGGCAATAAAAGAAGCTTGGATATTATTCGTTTATGAAGCAAGAGAGCAATCTTTCATTGCAAGATTTTTCGTGTTTTTGTACTTTAGTTTCTTTTCTAGAGTAATACTGTGTGTTCGTGTTAAGGTGTATCGATTTAAGGTATCCGACCACGTTCGAAAGAAAACTTTTGAAATTTGGATTTTTTCAAAACTATTTATGGTTTTTAGATGTATTGTAAATAATAAACACTATAAATACGAAAACCATTATTTGAAAATATAATACATTTTGAGAAATGGAAAAATTGGTAGTAAATTTTAACGAAATTTAACCAAAATGGTTAACACTCTACATAAAATGGTATTGCAGCAGTCCTAGTTTTGTTTGTACACAAGTTATAGAATATAATGAAGACTGAAATGAATCATAATTTAAGAAAAATTCTGATATTCAAAGAAATTAGGGGTAAAAATATACGTATAGATGCATTTTTTTCCATAAATTCACAACTTAATTTTTTTAAAAACACCTATAAATGAAAAAATATTTCACAAACTCTAAAGCCTTTGGTTCATTTTACTACCTATATTATTTAAAACACACGCTGAAATCTTTATGTAAATTCCTCTATTAGTTTTTGATATGTTAACAGTGGAGAAATTTTATGAGCATTAAAGTTTTGAGAAAAATTAAGCCAAAGACGAATTTTAGTTGAAAATTATGACACCCTGGAGGACAGGTCAGGGCTTCCTTTTCTTAGATAAATAAACTGTTTTCGGAATAGAAAAGTCTGAACTATAAGAAATAATAAGATTTTTTTTTAAATCACCAATGTGGTCGATAATCAGTGTTTTTAACGTAGTCGGATACCTTAATTGTATGCATTTTCCGTTTATTATTTTAAGGTTTGTATATTTTAATATTGCGATAAAACTTTGAATACTTTTTACTTGCAATTACGGGATGGTTATAGGCATAATAAAATTATGTAATAAGTAATCTATATAAATAAAAATGAATGCTTGTCTGCATGTATCCTATGCGTTACCATTACCGCTAAACCGATTGCGATGAGACTTTGAATACTTGTTGCTTACACTTGTTTCTGGGGAAAATGGAAATACAAAATATTGTCAACCAAAAAATCTTGAATAATAAAGTTTTAAAAAAAATAGAATTAATATTATTTACACTTCTCTTTTATAAGCATTCAGTTTCAAAGAATATTCATCTCAGATACGAAAATAAATATTATCCTTATTATCAATCCTTATTACAAAAGTATGTTTTTTTTTATGTCATTCCTAACTAAACAGGACATTTATTTTAAATTCCAAACGTTATTTCGAAAATTATTTCTTGTGCGACAGCAACGCTCCATGTATGTAATATGTAAAAGTAATGGAGGAAAGTTTACGCGAATAAATATCTTTTTGAATGCATTGAACAAACAATCGCATCATATCCATTTCAGAGAGTGACACAAACATTAAGTTGACCAGCTAATCCTGCCTTGATCCATCTAATTGGGAAACATTTTCTAGGTTATACACCATCAACTTCAAAAGCTAATTCTACACAAAAGTGGAGGGCCGCGGTGGCCTAGTGGTAAGGTCTCGGCTTCGGAACCTGAGTATTTCAGGTTCGAGACTCGATTCCACCGAAGAACCGTCGTGAGAGCGTTTCTCTTGCATGTTCAATCTGTCAGGCCAAACGTCCTCCCGCTGGTGGGGTGTGTTGTGAGGAGGGGCAGTTTAGGTGTTGCCCTCGTCATCTGACCGTTTTTCAAAATGATGTGGTTCGTCCCAAAATAGCCCTCATGTTGCTTTACAAGGGACGTTAATATAACTAAACTACGCAAAAGTGTATACATTATGCTAAAAATAATATACGTAAGGAATCGCTATAGTGGTGTTTAAGTTGTTAAGTTCGATTATGCGTTGTACCATGCTTTAACACAATTCTCTAACAGCAAATTAAAACAATGAATGCCATGACAATTTTCACAAATCTAGCCTGAAATGACAATTATATATATATATATATATATATATGTTTTTTTAATAAATTTTCTGTTCATGCAAGACAGCATTGATTTTTTTCCCTACAAACTATCTACTGATATTAGCACTGATATACGAGTTTATTCGTAGCTGCACAAAAATGGCAAAGGAACACAGCACGATATAACTCGTCCTAGAAAAGAACGCAAATTACGAGTTATCTCGTTGTTGGCAGTCAACGTGTTAACATTTTTTCGGCCTATTATTTCAAACGATTCTGTTTATTTTCTTAGAGTTTGAAGCATTTAAAATTAAACGTTATTAAATTATCTGTCGTTAAGTTTCATTCCGAAGTACTTTTGAATTAAAATAAAACAGCATAAAGGAAATAAAAAAAATTCTAATCTGCGTAGCATAACCCCGACTGGCGTAAAAAATTCATTCATTTTTGTTACCATAATTGGTGTTGAAGATCTACGCAAGCGCATTGCTTTCTGAGTGTTGACAACTATATTTTAAACGGATAGGGACTTGATTTTGAAGGCTTAACACGTTGAATGCCATTGCAATTTTCAGAAATCTAGCCTGAAATGATACTAACTACTTTGAACTAATTTTTATAATAATATTTATTGTTCGTTTTTTAATAAATTTTCTATTTATGCAAGCATTGCATTGCTTATTTTGCCGTTAATCGGATATTAACACTGATATACTACGAGTTTATTCGTAGCTGCTCAAAAATGCCAAGTAAACAGCACGATATAACTCGTCCTAGAAAAGAACATAATCTGCCAGTTATCTCGCAGTTGGCACTCAACGTGTTAAAATAATAAGTTAATTTTTTATGCTTCTTTTCGTTCATGTAAGAAAAATATATATTTAAATAAATAACTAAATGTGTTATGGAAATAAAAAAATAAGTTAATTCATTACAACATAATTTTATATTATACATTCTCTGTGCTTGGCAAATATATTTGTTATCGCTAAATGTTTGAAACGCAATTTAGATTCGAACTTCTGGAAAAGGTAGAGGCATTTAACTGTTTAAAAAAAAGGGAAAAAAATATTTAGTGATGCAAAATGTTTTCTTATTGCTGTTGCTCATTTTTTTATCATATTTTTTTTTCGAATAAATATTATGTTATTGACAAATTTTTGGGATTGATTTTTAGCTTCTAAAAAACAGATATTCGTATGGTCACACAAGTTATTTTCCTTTATTTATCTATATACACTGATGGGAAAAAAATCCCAACACCAAGAAACAATTATTGTACAGTAATGAAATTTTAGGAATAAATTTGTCTAGGTAACATATTTAATTGATTAAAGTTTCGAGATCACAGGTAGAGCCATTGGCGAGAAGAGCCATTTCAAATGTGAAATGTTGGTACATTAGTAACCGGTGTAACCGCCAGAATTTTAAATGCAAGCATGCAAACGAGCATGCATTGTGTCGTACAGCTGTCGGATATCAGTTTGTGGAATGGAGTTCCATGCCTGTTGCACTTGGGCGGTCAATGCAGGGACGGTTAATGCTGGCTGTGGATGACGCTGGAGTTGTCGTCCAATGATGTCCCATACGTGCTCGATTGGAGAAAGATCTGGTGATCTAGCAGGCCAAGGCAACATGTCGACACTCTGTAGAGCATGTTGTGTTACAATAATGGTATGAGGGCGAGCGTTATCCTGTTGGAAAACACCCCCTTGAATGTTGTTCATGAATGGCAGCACAACAGGTTGTGTCACTAGACTGACGTACAAATTTATAGTCAGGGTGCGTGGGATAACCACGAGAGTGCTCCTGCTGTCATACGAAATTGCTCCCCAAACCATAACTTCAGGAGTAGGCCCTGTGTGTCTAGGCTGCAGACAGGTCACTAGCAGGCGTTCACCTGGCCTACTTATAACCAACAAACGACTATCACTGTGACCAAGGCAGAACCGGCTTTCTTCAGAAATAACAATAGATCTCCATTCCTTCCTCCAATGAGCTCTAGCTTGACACCACTCACTTCGCAAACGACAGTGGTTTGGAGTCAGTGGAATGCACTATACAGGGCGTCTGGCTCGGAGCTGTTCTTGATGTAACCGATTTGTAACAGTTCGTTGTGTCACTGTGGTGCCAACTGCATCTCGAATTTCAGCTGCAGGCGCAGTACGATTAGCCCCAGCCATACGCCGAATACGACGGTCTGCCCTCTCAGTAGTACCACGTGGCCGCCCGGAACCTGGTCTTCTTGAGGCAGTACCTTCCCTTGACCCCTGCCGCCAATACTCATGCACAGTGGATACATTCCTGCCACGTCTTTCAGCAATATCGCGGAAAGAAAACCCACCTTCTCGTAGCCCTACAACACGACCTCGTTCAAACTCAGTGAGCTGTTGATAGTGGCTTCTTCGTCTTCTCAGAGGCATCCTTGGCTAACATTAACCTACTACGTCAAATCTCAACTGTAAATAACGATCACGAATCTTACAGCGCTTACTTAAAGCAAACCTCATTTGCATGTTCATAGTGTGGCTACTAGCGCCACACCTACGAGCGTAGCTCGAAATTTGAATCGACGTCATCTTTCAGAAGTATAAACACACCTACCAAATTTCGTTTATCTAGCACAGCTCCTTCCTAGTGTTGGGATTTTTTTCCATCAGTATAAATAAAAATGAATGTTTGTCTGTATGTCTCTTACGCGCTGCCTGCAGCTCATCTGATTCTGATAAAAATTCACGAACATATTGCTTGCACTTACACGAAGGCTATAGGCATAATACAATGATCTAAGGAACAGAAATATTTTCAGATATATTTGCCGCATCTATTAATCATGGATTAACTACTAAATGACTCGCCAAGGAGACACAAGATACAGTAAAGATCCTAAATTCAAGATAGACGTTCATATTTCGTAGTTTTAATACGTAAATGCAATGTAAGTCGTTCTATGAAGTAATAGTTTTATTAGAGAATGTGCCAGAAAGTTTTAGAAGAACCAATCCTATAGGTTTGAGATTTTAACTAAATATTTTAAAAAAACTCTGGCTTCTTTTCGGTAACTTTCGAAAATATTATAATATAAATCATTTTGCTCCATCAAAATTTACGAAAAATTATCTTTTCAACTATATTGCAGATTTTATGGTATAAATATATTTCTATGTTTAATCAGTTTTCAAAGAAAAATACTTTAATTACGTTTTCTATCATTTAATTTGAAAATTCTGAACAAATATGAAATGAATCACGAAATAGAATAAATCTTTTCTTTCATTACCATTCTGAAAGAACACCAGGCATTACAATTCGAAAAGAATACACAAATCTATTAAATGAAAATGGATATTTGGTTGTATAATGAAGTAATAATAATAGAATACTTTTTATGCTTCTCTTTTATATATCCTTAAACTTCAATGAATGTATTCATTGCCTACAAGACAATAAATATCATTCTTAATTAAATACGATAACTATTTCAAATTCCAAACGATATCTCCAAGATTATTTCTTCTGCAGCAGCAACTCGCTGGTTACCAACTAGTTTTGAATAAATTTCGATATATTGAACGGATTAAATTTATTTGTCATAAATATCATAAAATCTTTAATAATAAAAGCTTTAATGACAAGGAACTTGCAGGTTCTTTAATTTATGGGCAAATAAACTGTCTTACATGTAATTACATGAATTTAAAAGTATGTCGCTGGATTTGTTCCGCTATCTAAATAAATTATATGTTTTGTGTTCATATGAAGAAATTAAATGAGTTTGTTTTTGGATTAAAATTTTTATTTATTAGGACTTTTTCACATTAAATTTGTCAGACCAAATGTGGGCCGCTGTGGCCTGGTGGTAAGGTCTCGGTTTTAGAACCGTTGGTTTTTAGGTTCGAGACTCGATTCCATCGAAGAACCGTCGTGTAAGGTGGTCCGGTGCACGTTAAACTTGTCAGGCCAAACATCCTCCAGCTGGTGTGGTGTGGAGAGGGAGGTGCAAGCTCAGGTGTCGTCCTCGCCATCTGACTGTGGTTTAAAATTACGAGGTCCACCCGAAAATAGACCCAGTGTTGTTATATAACGTGACGTTAATATTACTAAACTAGACTAAACTTCATTTGTTACAGATTGTCTGTTTGTAGTATATTTCGTCGGAAAATTGAAATGCTGCAAAAATATATCTTTTTATGTTTGATTTTGTTGTAGCTAGCATTATAAATCCTTTACCTTTCTGTGAAATTAAATGAAATGTTCTATACAATTTTCATCGAATGCAAAATGCATGGTTTTTAATGCTAGTTATGTAGTGATTTCCAGTAAATAGTGGACCATGGGAAATTTTTTAAGGTATCCAACTGCGGTTGAAGAAAAAATTTGAATTTTTAAAAATTATTTAAAATTATGATTTTTAGAAGTATTGTCAATTATAATACAAAATGCTATCAATACAACAAAATTATTTGAAAATATGTTTTGAGAAAAAGGAAAATTTATAGTAACTTTTAGTGAAATTGAACCAAACCAGTTAACTCTTCACTCAAAATGGTAATACAGCAATCCTATTTTTCTTTGCACACAAGTTCTAGAATACAGTGATGAATGAAATTAATTAAACTCTAAGAAACATTTTGAGATGCAAGGAAGTCATAGGGAAAAGTATACGTGTATATATGCATTTTTTTCATAAATTCTGAACTTAATTTTTCTAAGAACCCCTATAAATTAAGAAGTATTTCAGCGACAGTAAAACTTTTGGTTCATTTCATTGCCCATCTTATTTAAAACACAGGCTGGAATTTTTATGCAAATACCTCAGTTAGTCTTTTGAGATATCATGTTAACGGCGGAGAATGTCTGTGAAAATTATAGTTTTGAGAAAATAGAAGTGAAAGACAAATTTTAACAGAAAAAATATATTTTGCTTGAAATTCCCCTGGATGACAGGTCAGACCTTCCTTTTCCTGGAAAAAGGGCAAACTGTGTTGGAAAGAGGAATGTCTGAACTACAAGAAATAACAATACTAAAAGAAATTAACCAATGAGATCGATAACCCATATTTTTACCGTAGTCGGATACCCTAGCAAATAACAAAAAGTGCTAATACTAGAGTACTTAAGTAGTACATCGTACACAAAAAATATCTTCTACGTTAAGTAATTTTTAAGCCTCTTTTTAACTTTTTCAATCACTGCTTTTCACTGTTTTAATTCTTTTTTTTTTCTTGTTCTTTTCTTTGTTTTACTTTCTTGAGTACAAAGTGTACGAAAATTTTAAAAAAATGATTCTATCAATAAACAACTCTGTATAAGATCTCTTTGAATCTAAAAACCATATTTATCTAATTTTGCTTTTGCTTTTATTAAAGAAGATAAATCTAAACCTTTCTTAGAGATAGATAATGACATATAATGTGGGTTTTCATCAAAATTGTAGGTTTTTAACAAAGTTTGAATGAAAGCTACATAGATTTATTGGTTAGTGTACAAGTGACCACAATAAGTACATGATAATTACATGCACAATTTTTGATTATGGAGAATTAAATCTGTTAAAAACTTGATACAGTAAAAGCTCCTTATTCGCGCTTCCTTCATTCGCGTTTTCACTATTCGCGGATTAAAAAAATGCGACCCAATTCCTATATTCGCGGCTAAAAATTTCTTTATTCGCGAATCTAAAAAGTACATACATCATAATAATAAAAGGATTCCAACCCAATATCCTTTGCAAATGCCGTCAAATCGACTAAAAAAAAGTAAAATAAATCTTATTACAACTTTGCCTAAAGTATGTTGTTCAATGATATCGCCGAGAATTTTGACATAAGCCGCCTTCGCCGCAACCAGTGTTTTTGAGAATGTAAACAAACACAATGAAAGCAACCTTATTTCTCAATGAATAAAGTATATTTGTAGAATTAACGACTAAGAAATAAGGTAGCATGGAAAACTAAGGAAATAAAGTAGAAATAAGGTAACGATTAAGAAATGAAAATTTACTCACCTCATTCCGAAGTTTCGTTTGAATCTGATGCAAAGAAGGCAGATTTCAAAAACTATTTCATCCATTTCAATGTAGCGATTAAAGACTGGAGCAAACTATACGAATACAGAATGGACGACTCCATTGAATACAATAATCCACCGGAAACACGAATAAGAAAAATCAATAGACAGAAAATAATAATTATATATTTGATTTTGTTTTTATTTTGTCACCTAAGAACGTATCCCCTACAATCCCATATAAATGACCATTCGGTATTCACGGTTTCTGTATTCGCGGCATATTTATGGAACATATACTCCGCGAATAAAGAGCTTTTACTGTACCTGTTGGTCTGTATATTCGAGTGTCTGTTTACTCAAATATATAGAAATTTTTATATATGATGCTTTGTTTATATCGTATTATTGGAGGTATAAATGTGACTCTACATTTTTTAACTATAAAAGAAGCTTCATCGTAAAAAAGGAATTAAGTACCAATTTATTCAAAATATTTCCTCGAAGAAACTGCAATATTTGTTGTTTTCGTAATTAAAGAATAATAAAGAGATTCTTAAATTCATTCCGAGAATAAAAAAATCAGATTTTTTAGCAATCCAATTATCAAGCCAACTTTAAATATCTGTGTGGAAATTTTACTCTTCAAAACGGAAGCAACAAATTATATGGTAATCCGAAGGAGCAATAGTTGGTAAACACGTCCAAACAAAGTCATATAAATTCTTTTTCTTTCCTCTAGCAACATGTAGGCGAATATTATTAAGTGATAAAACAAATTCTTGACTTTCACCATATTCTGTACGTTTCTTTTACTTCAGTGCCTCATTCAAATTATTCATTTGCTTGTAACATTCAAAGATGACGATTTCCAAAATTTTTTCCTTGATTTTTATTGAATATTTACCATACTTTTTCATACAATACGAGCCTGACCTCCCTATTCGAGAAGTCGGTGTTAAGTTGACTCGCCTTCGTATAGGACATTTATTCACCGTTATCTCATTTTCGGTGAGGCAGCGCATGTTTGTCGCACTGATTTTGATGTGAAGTACATTTTGGTCGAGTGTCCATTATTTAATTCTCATCGCCAGAAATTCTTTTATTCATCATCTGTGAACATGATCGACTTGGTGGGTGAGAAACATCACAAAGATATTTTTAACTTTTTCAAAACCTTTGGTTTCTTTATGCGTACAGTAAAAGATCTTTATTCGCTGGGTATATGTTCCATAAATATGCCGCGAATACGGAAACCGTGAATACGGAATGTTCATTTATATGGGATTATAGGGGATATGTTCCTAGGTGACAAAATAAAAAATATATATAATAAATTATTAGTTCCTATCTATTTATTTTTCTTATTCATGTTTCCGGTGGATTATTGTATTCAATGGAGTCGTCCATTCTGTATTCGTATAGTTTACTCCAGTCTTTAATCGTTACATTAAAATGGATAAAATAGTCTTTGAGATCTTCCTTCTTTGCATCAGATTCAAATGAATCTTCAGAAAGAGGTGAGTAAATTTTCATTTCTTAATCGTTACCTTATTTCTACTTTATTTCCTTAGTCTTCTGTTCTACCTTATTTCTTAGTCGTTAATTCTACAAATATACTTTATTCAATGAGTAATAAGGTTGCTTTCATTCTTTTTCTTTACATTCTCAAAAACACCGATCGCTGCGTAGGTGGCTTATGTCAAAGTTCTCGGCGATATCATTGAACAACATACTTTAGGCAAAGTTAAAATAAGATCTATTTTACTTTTTTATTAGTCGATTTGACGGCATTTACAAAGGATATTGGGTTGGATACCTATTTGAACCCTTTTATTATTATGCATATACTTATTAGTTCCGCGAATAAAGAAATTTTTAGCCGCGAATATAGGAATTGAGTTGCATTTTTTTAATTCGCGAATAAGGAGCTTTTACTGTATTTAATACTTTTAAACTTACTTCATTGTGTCATACATTGCAATATGCACTTCCTGTTTCCAAATCATTGTTTTTTTTTCTCATATATATTCGCTAAGTATTACATTTTGTAAACTCATTTTTCGGCATATATTCTCAATTTCTTAGTATTTTACGTTGCTATACTTTTCTAATCTATTTTAATATGACGAGACGTCAAACCATGTGCTTGGCGCAGTATAGTCAGAGATGGTTCTTGTGCCAGAACACACCAAATACAAAACCATACAATGCAAAACGTAAAACGTTCAAGCATTACCTTGAGCCAATCTCAGATTACGAGAATAAGAATCTGAATATTCAAGGGGAATAAGGTTTTTTTCTAGTTTCGCGATTTCCATTATGGCGGCAATAGAATTACACATTTTTTAAGGAAAATAAGGGTAAATTTTAGGGAGATTATTACCACTAGTTAGTAGAATATTATATCAATATAAAAGGAAGCTTTGCAAAAGTATGTGGATTAAAACTCTTAATTTCGTTAAATATTCAGACTTTCTACAATTTATTAGATCCTTGAGTGATTAAATTAAACCTCTGTCTCTGATACTGATTTATTTCAGTTTCAAATACAGTAAAAACTCGTTATTCGCGGTCCTTCATTCGCTTTTTCACTATTCGCGGATTGAAAAAATGCGACCCAGTTCCTATATTCACGACTAAAAATTTCTTTATTCGCGGTTTCTTTATTCAACCTGCCAGTGTTTTGGCGTGCTAATAAGAAAGCTTGAGTTACAAGCGTTATTTTTTGTGACTGGTTCCGGAATTGTTTTGTTCCTGAAGTTGAAACTTATTTAAAAATATAGAATTTAAACTTTAAAGCACTTCTAGTTTTGGACAATGCTCCAGGTCTTCCTAGAGAATTTAAAACCATGCATCCAAATGTAAAAGTAACATTTTTTCCTCCCAACAAGACGACTTTGATTAAATCTATGGACCAAGGAATAATCGAGGCCTGTAATCTATTACATTAGACGGACCTTCAAAATCATATTGGGTAATATGGAATATAATCCTGATATGAATGTTATGGAATGCTGGAAGAAATTTGACATAGCAAAAGACATCGTAAACATAAAATAATCATTGAAAGAACTGAGGCCACACACATTGAAGTCATGTTTGAAAAAACTGTGGCTTGCTCTGACAGCGGAAAATGATGACGAAGAATCTGTGCAACTTCAAACTTTGATTGCAAACATAGCCGAAATCCAGAATGAAATAGGACGAGATAGATTCGAACAGATAGAATCAAGTGACATTCAGGAATTGCCTGGATTGCAAGAGGAAGATTTGACTGAAACCGACTTGGAGGAAATTTTAAATTCACATCCCATTGAAGAAAAGGCTTCAACAAGCACTGGAAACGTGACATTTCATTTGAAAAATCTTAATGAAGATTTAAGAATGACAAATGAGCTTTGCGATTTCTTTATGAACATTGATCCGTCTATGGAACGAAGTCTTATTTTTAAGAGGCAAATTGCTACTGTGACTGCTGCGTATCAGTCTTCATGGAAGGAGCTTTTAGAAACTGCCAAGCACAAGAAAATGACAAAATTCTTCAAACCATTGCCTCTTAAGATAATTATTCAAAATGTTCAAAAACTTCAATCATATATATATATATATATATATATATATATATATAATATACACTGATGGGGAAAAAATCCCAACACCAAGAAAAAATTATTGTACAGTAATAAAATTTTAGGAATACATTTGTCTAGGTAACATATTTAATTGATTAAAGTTTCAATATCACAGGTAGAGCCATTGGCGAGAAGAGCCATTTCAAATGTGAAATGTTGGTACATTAGTAACCGGTGTAATCACCAGAATTTTGAATGCAAGCAGGCAAACGTGCATGCATTGTGTCGTACAGGTGTCGGATATCAGTTTGTGGGATGGAGTTCCATGCCTGTTGCACTTGGGCTGTCAATGCAGGGACGGTTAATGCTGGTTGAGGATGACGCTAGAGTTTTCGTCCAATGATGTCCCATACGTGCTCTATTGGAGAAAGATCTGGTGATCTAGCAGGCCAAGGCAACATGTCGACACTCTGTACAGCATGTTGGGTTACAACAGTGGTGTGAGGGCGAGACTGATGTACAAATTTGCTTTCAAGGTGCGTGGGATAACCACGAGAGTGCTCCTGCTGTCGTACGAAATTTCTCCCCAAACCATTACTCTAGGAGTAAGCCCTGTGTGTCTAGGCCGCAGACAGGTCCCTAACAGGCGTTCACCTGGCCTCCTTCTAACCAAAAAATGGCTATCACTGAGACCAAGGCAGAACCGGATCTATTGATAATGGCTTCTTCGTCTTCTCAGAGGCATCCGTGACTAACATTAACCCACTACGTCAAATCTCAACAGTAAAAAACGATCACGACCTTTACAGCGCTTATTTAAAGCAAACCTCATTTGCATGTTCATAGTGTCGTACAAGCGCCACACTTACGCACGTAGATCGAAATTTTAATCGACGTCATCTTTCAGATGTATAAACACGCTTACCAAATTTCGTTTATCTAGCACAGCTCCTTCCTAGTGTTGGGATTTTTTTCTATCAGTATATATATATATATATATATATATATATTGTCACCCAGGAACGTATCCCCTATAGTCCCATATAAATGACCATTCCGTATTCACGGTTTCTATATTCGTGGCATATTTATGGAACTTATACCCAGCGAAAAAAGAGCTTTTACTGTATATCAGTTTTTCCCATTCTGTTCATCTATATAAATAAAAATGAATGTCTGTATGTCTCTTATGCCTTCCTAAACCATTCATCCGATTGCAATGAAACTTGGTCAACTTACACCCACGAGATGGTTATAGGCATATTAAAATTGTATAAAAAAATTAATTGAATCTCAACCGTATCTATTTACTAAGCACTAATCCTCAAAAACTCACCGAGGAGGCAATTGATTCTATAGAAATGCTAAATCCAATACTTTGTAGCTATAATACTCAAATGTCAAGCAAATCTTTCTCGGAGGTAAAAACTTTATTACAGATCATGCGAGAAAGTTTAGGGAGACTAATGCTCGGAGTTTAAAATTTTAATTATATTTTCCGCAGTAACTATTAGAAGTGTTGTAGTTCAAATAATGTTGCACCATCTCAGTTTTCAAAAAATTATCCTTTCAACTATATTAAGTATTTTATGGTACAGATATATTTTTTATGTTTAATCAATTTTAAAAGAAAATATTTTAATCACATTTTCTAACATGAAGTTTGTAAATACTGAACGAATATGAAACGCGTCACGAGACACAATAGTTTCTTTCATTACCATTCTGAAAGAACACCAAGTTTGACAATTCTAAAAAAATACTTAAATCTAGTAAATAAAATGAATATCTGTTCGCATTTTATATTCTGCCGTACCATTCATCCTATTTCGATAAAACATTGCCAAATTATGGACTGATTGTACTTAATATTATTTTTTTTCAGCTGCACCAGCGTGCAGGGTACCAGCTAGTATATTATGATCGTAACGTTTAACAGCTGCAAAAATATTTATCAGTTTAACGTCTTTATAAAATTTATTTTATTTTTTGAGCATAAAATTGCATCTATTGGTGGCGTGTTAGCTCTGAAACCAGTGGTGATGCAAAAGTATTTTCCAGAGGAGTACAACTGAAATATATCATTGGGTAATAAAGCAATTTTTTTTTAACAATTTAACAAAAAATTACATTTTTTATGAGTTTTTTCCTATAAAAATGCAGATATTACTAAACTAGATGTTATACTATTAGAGAAACATGAAAGTTGATATAAATGTGAGGAACTAAAAAAATTGAAAAAATATATATATTAAGTTTGAAACTGAGGAAAAATTTGGCGAAATTTTTGCCTAACTACTGTTAAACTCAAGTAGAAAAAAAAAGGGATTTTCTACTTTCCAATTTCTTTCTGAATGATGCGCACCGAAAAAAAATTCATGCTTTCAAGAGCTGATTAGTTGCATTTATAGACCTGAATATTTTTACTTATTGGTTCATTTTCTACGTTTTTCATTGATGATATAAATGTGTATGTATTGTTCAGGAAAATTCAAAATTCATCTATGAATGGACGAAAAAAAAGTCCAATAGAATTGGATAACGATGATTTATTCTGCACAAATGCATAGAACAGAGGTGTCCAAACTACGGCCCGCCGGCCAAATACGGCCCGCGGAGGGTTTTAAAACATAATGATGTTTTCGCCCAAACCTTTTCATTTTCATAAAGGTATATCGAAAAACTACGTGGCCAACAAAACGGAGTTGTTGTACTTGACCAAACACAAATGTCTATCTCTTGCTATTGATCTTCAAGCAATCGAACAAATCAAGGACAAATACAAGGAAGGAAACTTAATAGATTTTTATAAATATTTGGATGCAAAAGAGTTTCCAAATTTGAAGAAATTTGCTCGTAAATTCATTTCAATGTTTGGGACTACTAACGTGTGCGAACAAACTTTTTCTCGAATGAAGTATCTCAAATCAAAATATAGAGCAAATTTAGCTGATGATCATTTGCAGTCATTGCTTATGATTGGTGTAACAAATTTTGATTTCAACTATAAAGACATTCTTCAACAACAAAAAAAAAACAGTTTCATCATTCGCATTAGAAGTTGCATGAAAATATTTCAATTTATATAAAATAATTATACTTTGTTTGTTTAGTATTTTGTATTTTCAAGTTACAATAAAATAGTATTAATTAATAGTATTTAATGCTACTTTACTCATAATGATATTTTTCAATTTGTATATACATGTGGCCCGTATAACATGGATCTAATTTCGATCCGGCCCGTGCCGCGAAAAGTTTGAACACCTCTGGCATAGAAGGAAACCACAAAGAAACCGTTCAAAAGAACGTCACTTGATTAAATAATCAAAGTATTCGATTACATAGAAAACACTTGTTATCGACTGCATTGGTGAATTTTTTTTTTATTGTTATATCTTGTGGTTAAGACTTTCCTCTTTCCAAAACATTTCGTTTTTACTAGGAAAAGGAAGATTTAACCTATCATCCAAGGTAATTATTAGCAAAACATATTTTTCAGCTAAATTTTGTCTTTAACTTTAATTTTAATTTTCATAAAAATTATCAACCGTTAACATGATATTTCAAAAAATAATAAGGGAATTTATATAAAATTTTCAGCGTGTGTTTTAAATAACATGGGTAATGAAATGAACCAAACGTTGTATTGTCGATGAAATACTTTTTCATTTATAGACGTTTTTAGAAAAATTAGACAATCCATAGAAAAAAATGTATCTATACGCAAATTTTTACCCATAGCTTCTTTGTATTTCAAAATATTTCTTATATTTTTGTTCATTTCATTCATCCTTGTATTCTATAACTTGTGTGCAAAGAAAAATAGGATTGTTGCATTCCAATTTTGTGTAGTGTTAACAGTTTTGATTAAATTTCATTAAAATTTACTACACATTTTCCTATTTCTCAAAGCATATTTTCAAATAATTTTGTATTTATAGTGCTTATAATTGATAATACACCTAAAAATTATCAATAGATTTAATTTTTTCAAAATTCTCCTTCGAACGTTGTCGGATCCTTAAACAAACATAGCAGTTTAAGCTCAATAATATTGACAGTGAACTCGCAGGAAATATATAATAAAAAGTTTTTGTTCAAGTCAATGCTCTCTCTCTCTTGATTCGAATCGTAGACCCACTCTCTTTTGTGTATTCCCCTTTTTATAACTCCATCGAATTCTCTAGACAATCATATCTTCACTCCTAGTCGATATAGCACCAAATTTCCAGCAGTTTCAGAAACTAGTTTTTATCCCTTAATTCGTTGCCAAACCGAGGCCTTAACTTGTAATCTATTCAGCATTGGTCAATATAGCAACAAATTTCAGAAACTAGTTTTATCGCTAAATTCTTTGCCAAGCCAAGGCCTCAAGTTTGTAATTCATTCGGCATTAGTCGATATAGCATCAAATTTCCAACAATTTCAGAAAATAGTTTTTTTCACTATATTCGTTACCGAGCTTACGCCTTAAGTTGTAATCCATTCGGAATTGGTCAATATAGCACCACATTTCCAGTAGTTTCGCTAAATTCGTTGCGTAACCGATGCCTAAACTTGTAATCCATTCGGCATTAGTCGATATAGCACCAAATTTCCAGCAGTTTCGGAAACTAGTTGCTGCATTCGTTGTCAATCCGAAGCCATAACTTTTCATCCCATCGGCATTTTCTATATAGAACCAAATTCCCAGCAGTTTCAGCAGCTAGTTTTTATGGCTAAATTCGCTGGCAAGCCGAGGTTTTAATTTGTAATCCATTCGGCATTGTTCGATATAGCACCAAATTTCCAGCAGTTTCAATAAATCC
>JAPMOQ010059007.1:0-13741 GCA_026543055.1 Argiope trifasciata | reverse complement strand
CCTGATGCCTCTCCTAATTATAAAACAGCAAAAAGAGACCGGCAAAGTAAAAAGTAACTGTTTTGCAATCATGTTAGGAAAAGTGCAATTAAAATGAAATGGAAAAATTCTGATTTGCTCCATACTGCAGTACAAAAGTAAATTTCTTAATACATCTTTATGAGAGTTTTCATGTTTTTAAAATAAAATCCTACCATATAAAAAAAAGATGTAATTTAAAAACTTCTTCACGGGAAACTATTTTTTCAAACAAAAATATTAAACCAAGATTGTTCACTAAAATTAACTTAACAAAATATTGCAGTTTCAAAATCCTTTTTTTTTTAGCTTTTTACAATGCAACATTTTAAGAATCATTTTTTCATCTATTTTTAATCTGTGAGAGTATGTATTTCTTTTCTTCAAATGTTTGCGGATTTTATGTTGAGTTTTTTCCTTGAATGTTCTTGATTTTGTATCTATAAAATTATCTGATTGAACTGGTTAACAGATTTTAATAAACAATCTAAATTACTTTTGGAAATTGAAGTTTTATAGTACTGGGTGCGTCAGAGAAACTTACGTATTTGAAAACCCTCCCGAGCAGTGAGTTGGGTGAGTAGAGGGGTGATAGGTGATACTATTGAAGGGGAAAGTCCTCAGGTTTGCTTCTTCTTCTAGTCAGTTGTCATCATGCTCTGGTCTAGAGAACAGCGGGCCTTTGCCGTCGAGAGCTTCTTTTATAACAGTCGCTCACTTGTTGTTACGCAACTTGCTTCCCACGCTAGCTTTGAAATTCCTCCTCACAGACCCATTCCTGGTCGTCATTCGATTCTGTCGTGGGTTAACTCCTTTCGGAAGTGTCGCTAAACCCAGAAACGGACATCAATGGACCACCAGAACTCCGGAAAATGTCGAAAGAGTGAGGCAGTCAGCTCTGCGTTCGGCTCTCAAACAAGAAGCTGCTCTGTTAATTTCTGACACCACTCTTCGATGAATTCCCCATCAAGACCTTCCATTTCATCCCTATAAATTGGCTTTTGTGCAAGAGTTAACTGAACGCGATTTTGTTGCTCTTCGAAATGCATGTGAAATGCTGCTTGAGAACCTGCCTGAAGACGCGGTCGTTTTTTTCGGTCACGTGGTTCACTTCGAAATCCCTGGTTTGTGTCGATCGACCACGGACCACAGCTCACCTGAAGAGTAACATTCGCGACGCCGTTGCTGATATGCTGCTAAGAGTGGGCACAAGCTTCAAAAATCGACTTAATCAGCGTATGCGCAATGGGGGTAGCCATTGAACCGATGTCATTTTTAAAACTGTATGAAAAAACTGAGATATTGTATTAAATTTTAAAAAAAAGAATTAAAATAATAACTGGAGTACTCTTGTTTTTATTGAACTTTCAAATAAGCAAGTTTCTCTTTCGCACCCTGTATAAGCTGTAATAACTACTGTAGACAACTTTTAGAAATCGAAGTTTAATAGCATAAGTTGTAATAAACAATTTAGACTATTTTGGAAATCAAAGTCTCATAGTATAAGCTATAATAAATAATTTCTTTTATTTTCAAACACTATTTCTCTCTTTGGTTTATTATCAAATGTCCATAAAATTAAGGTGTTAAATTTTTGGTGAAAACTGTAACAAAGCCACACATACCAATGCATACTACTTACAAATTATACGTTATTTCTTTCTTCAAACATTCTTTGCAGTGATAGGTTTTTAAATTAATAAGCTCATCTGAAATTCACTGCAAAACCTGACAGCAGACAAACATGCTATAAATTACATAAGTTATTAGAAAAATGCAAACTAAAAGACTATAAATTAATTACAATCCATCCTTGCGTGATCCACGAATATGTCTAAATGATTGGAAGCTACAGCAGTACAGATTATGGCCTAGTGCAACTGACCATCGAAGGAAGAGGTAAACTTGTAAGTGGTTTATCAATACAATAATATGTTTGTCCAAAACTTGGTGGAAAATACAAACCTTTGTGGTGACATTTTAATAAGCCATAACAGTCACTAGACACTAGCGATCACTTTTGTCGAATGGTTCAGTTACACGACTTCAAGCCCAAACATCACAAGATCTATCCTTGCCGGAATTCAACCCCCATATTTTCCTCCAATTCTAGCCAATACTACCGCCACATTGGTGACCTCGGACGATGAACCTTCAAACAGCTGTCGTAGCGCCATCTACCCACAGAAAAAATGCAACCAAAGCAAAAGTCGTCAAATTCACTTGACGCAACAACCAAAAGTCATCAGACTCACTCGATGCAACAACAATCTCTTCGCTCTCCATAACGCTTGGTGCTACCGAAACACTCTCCTTGCTCCTCGTAGCACTTGGTGCAATAAAATCGTTCGTCTCTCTGCAGACTCACTGGTTGGGGAGTATTGTGGTGATATCTTGAAAGGACAGCAACAGCCACTAGTCACTGGCGATCGCTTTTATCGAATGGTTCAGTTACTCAACTTACTCAACGAATCCAAACACCGCTGGTTCGATCATTGGCGGAATTCAACCTACACATTGGTACAATCCCAGCCAATACTATATCCACAACGCTAATTCCTCATCCACATCCCTGAGATTACCCTAGAAAGATGAGTGTTTAGTTTAAATCTAATAACGTTCCATTTTGAAGCGACACTAGGGCTATTTTGGGACAGACCTCGTCATTTTGAACCACAGTCAGATGACGAGGACGACATCTGAGGTGGCACACCCCGTCCAAACTTCCACCCCACACCAGTGGAAGATGTTTTGCTTGGCAGATTTAAAGTAGAAGAGACCCCCTTACATGACAGCTCATCGATGGAAGCTGGTCTAGAACTTGAAACCCTCCTCTTCTGAAGCCGAGACCTTAACATGCGGTCCCCCTAGAAAGTTGAGAGATCATCTGATACTCTCAAATGACTTACAATGGTGCAGGGTTTTTTTAAAGTTTAATAGTCTATTTTGGTTTTATTTTTCTACCCTTATATCTGACCATAAAATTTTAAAGCGAGATTTCATCTTCTGATACATAAGTTAATGTAAGTTTTTCTGAATGGAGCAACATCATATACAGCTTCATTTCTAACAATATTATTTAGTAATCCGAAAGTTGCAGGTTCGAGACCCGATTCCACGGAAGAACCGCCGTGTAAGCGGGTCTGGTGTACGCTAACGCCGTCAGGGCCAAACGTCCTCCCGCTGATGTGATATGGAAGTTTGGAGAGGGTGTGCCAGCTCAGATCATCCTCGTCATCTTATCGCGATTCAAAATGAAGAGGTCCGACCCAAAATAGCCCTAATGCTGCGTCAAAACTTTACGTTATTAGAATTAAACTAAACTCAATAATAAAAGGAAGGAAGTTTCATGATCTTTTTAAGTAGCACTAAAAATTATGATTCACAAGTTTATGCTTTGGATAAACAAAGCAATTGTATAAAAAGGAACTCAAAGAAACCCTTTATAAAGTTAATAAACGGTATCTACAAATCATAACAATATTATTTTTGGCTGCATTATATATATTTATTTAAGAATGAAGTAGTTAGTTAAGATTGGGATACATAAAGCTGCCTTAAGGTATCCGACCACGTTAAAAACACTGATTATCGACCACATTGGCAAATTTTCTTTTTATTATTTCTTGTAGTTCAGACTTTCCTCTTTTCAAAACGGTTTATTTTTTCTTGAAAAGGAAGGCCTGACTTATCATTCAGAATCACATAGTTTTCAGTTAAAATTTGTCTTTAGCTTCCATTTTCTCAAAACTTTTATTTTCATGTAAATTCTCCTCCGCTAACATATCTCAAAAACTAATAGAAGTATCACATAAAAATATCAGAGTATGTTTTAAATAATTTGGGCAATGAAATGAACCAAAAGTTTTATTGTTGGTAAAATACTTTTTTCCTTTATAGGTGCTTTTATAAAAGTAAAGTTGTAAATTTATGGTAAAAATGCATATATACGTATATTTTTCACCATCACTTCTTCGCAACTCAAAATTTTGTTAGATTTTGGTTTAATTCATTCATTATTGTATCCTATAACTTGTGTACAAGTAAAAATAGGATTGCTGCATTACAATTATACGTAGAGTGTTAACCATTTTGGTTTAATTTCATTGAAATTTGCTACCAATTTTCTCATTTCTGGAAATATATAAAATTTTCAAATAATTGTTTTTGCATTTATAGCGTTTATTATTGACAATACATCTAAAAATCATAAATAGTTTCAAAAAAATCCAATTTTCCAAAAACATTTTAATTCGAACGTAGTCGGATACCTTAATTTATGAATAAAATACATTTATAACTTTCATGTTAAAATAAACAATTGCAATTATTATGACACTGAAATCATAACTACCGTTCTTCACAAAATATCGTTTTTATATTATTGGTATTCTTGTACAAATGCCCGCTGGGAAATGCATTAAGTATTGAAAAGTGTCATCTATTTACACTATTGCTTTAACATCATTGAATGCTTCAGGCGATTGTAAATGTCTCGTGTTTAGTTGCTCGGAGGAAAATATCGAAGCATTATTTTATTCACGTATTTATTCAGACTGAACTATCGATTTTAAGCATCCCCAATAAATTCGGGAGATATTAAGATATCGATAAACCATACATCTCTGTTTCAGAAGTTTTGAATTCAGATATTTAGTTTCAAATGTTTGATTAAAAAGTTTATTTTTTCCCATTTAAAATGCCTAAAATATAAATGAGACACTTGAAAGTTTTGAATAACATACTGAGACAGAAATAAATACACCACTGATAATAGATTTTTGGCCTTTATTTTCTTTATTTCAAATCAATAAAGATTTGGTAGTCATTTTTGTATTGACGAACATTAATTTTATTTTTTGAATTGACACATTCAAGTTTATTTCATTGTAGGAATAATTACTATCATAATGGCAGTTAATAAAGTTTGGTGAATAGGGAATCTAATCGCTATTCAAGCGGTGACAATACGAAAAAACATTTTTTTAGTGCTGAAAATATTATTGCAAGTTCGAGAGAGCAACTTATTCCCCGATGAATCTACCAATATGCAGAACGTATTATTGCTTTGGTTTAGTTTAGTTTAGTTATATTAACGTCCCATAGTAAAGCAAAACTTGGGCTATTTTGGGACGGACCTCGTCATTTTGAATCATGATCAGATGACGAAGACGACACCTGAGCTGGTACAACCCTCTCCACACCACACCAGCGGGAGGACGTTTGACCTGACATCATTAACGTGCAAGAGACCCTTTTGCACAACGGTGTAATCGAGTCTTGAATCTGAAACCCTCCGGTTACGAAGTCGAGACCTTACCACCAGGCCACCGGGGTCCGAACGTATTATTGGAATACTTAGTTTAGTTATATTAGCGAATCGTTTTGAAGAAACACTAGGGCTATTTTCGAATGTACCTAATCATTTTGAACCGCTGTCAGATAAAGAGGACGACACCTTAGCTGCTACACTCTCTTACCAAACTTCCACGCCGCACCACCAGGAGGACGTTTGGACCCAAAGGATTTAGCATACACCAGATCCACTTACACGGCTTTTCTTAGGTGGCCGAGGCCAAACGTCCTTCCGCTGGTGTGGAGAGGAAGGGTACCAGTTCAGGTGTCGTCCACGTCATCTGATCGCGGTTCAAAATGACGAGGTCCGTCCCCTAATAGCCCTACTGTTTGCTTCAAAACGGTGCGTTAATATGACTAAACTAAATTTTAAAAAATACTTGTTAAATGAGACAATTACAGTTGCCATATTTCACTCAAAAAATTTCTACTAGGTGCGTGAAAGAAATTTAGCTTAGTTTAGTTTAGTTATATTAACGTCCCGTTTTGACGCAACACGAGGGCTATTTTGGGACTGACCTCGGCATTTTGAACAGCAATCAGATGATGAGAATGACACCTGAGCAGGTACACCCTCTCACCAAACTTCCGCACCACACCAGCGGGAGGGCTTTCGGCCTCGATGCTCAATAGCATACACCAGACCCGCTTACACGGCGGTTGTTCGGTGGAATCGGACCTCGAACCTGCAACTTTTAGATTACTCAACAATATTGCTAGAAATGAAGTTGAAGTATATGATTTTACTCCCTTCGGAGAAACTTACATTAACCTGTACATCAGAAGATGAAATCTCGCATTAAAATTTTATGGTCAGATATAAGGCTAGAAAAATAAAACCAAAACAGAAACACTAAAGTCACAAAATTTAAAGCAAGTAAAAGTGTTAAAGTTTACAGATTTTCCAAGTTGCCTAAGTGTGATAAAATTTTCGAACCTTAAGCAACTCTTCAGTTGGGAAAAAATATTCACATTTCTTTTTCTTTTTTTTTTCTTCTAATGTGAATGTCTCTATTGTCTTTCCTACATACTTTTCAAGAAAACAAATTGCTTCCTTAAATAAAGAAAAATAATTATAATATTTCGACTGTACAATATTTATTTAGTAGCGATACAAGTAATAAAAAAGTATGAGTGCTAGTTATTCGAATTCTAACATCACAGCTTGAGTTTCATTTCCTATTTTTTTAATAATAATAATAACTGTGGACCGTGGTAACCTGGTAGGTAGAACATTAGTCTCGTAACCTAAATGTCCTCGTTACCGCCAAAGACCGCTGTGTTGGCTAATGGCCGTTGGGGCACGTTCAATAGGTTGTGACTGCAAAGTCCTCCAAGTTCAAATTACCTCTGGGGTTACTGAATCAGGAATGAGTAGGTCTCAGATACGGATCTAAATTCTGACTTGTGGATTGATGAATGAGTTCGGCCACCTCCTAAAAAGGTTGTGTCGTGTGTGTTCGAGAAAAGCTGTCCTTTCACCTTAACGGTGTTCGTTCACACACCTCTGCCTTCATTCCAAAGAGCTCCGCTCATTCGGGCTTGGTAGGACCAAGTGGCATTACACCCACCACCATAAAATAAATATTTCTTTGACATTCTTTACCATCTCATTAACTGAGTATTTTTTTCTACTACATTCTATTAATATTTTTTTTGGTTCTCGAAGAATAGTATGTTAATGCTGCTGTATTATGTTCCCCCTTTCGGATACTTCTTCTAATAGATAATCAGTTTTGTGCGAATTTTCGAATTTAGCTGATAATATGATTCATATTTCATTCTTGAACCAGAATCTAATGAATTATTTAAAAGAATTTATTAACAGTTGTTAAAACGAAATATTTATTCTGAAATATTACTTTGATGCTAATAATTTTGGAAAATTATTTATATTAGGTTGGTGCGTATGAAATGTCGGATTCTTAAGTAATTGTATAAAACTGCATATCTTTCTTCAAAAGCTGTTTATTCAATCAAAGTATGCTCCATTCGCTTCAATACACTTCTCCCAACGAGATTTTAAAGCATAGATGCCTGTCTTAAAAAATTTTGGTCTTTAGAATTAATAAACTCTGATATTGAGTTTTTTAGACTGTCTTCATTTTCATAGTGTTTGCCCCTTAAAAACAGCTCTAAATGCTTGAAAAAATGAAAATCGGTCGGCGAGAGATCCGGTGAATATGGTGGATGCTGCAAAACTTCATATTCCAGTTCGTTCCAGCTTATTTCGCTCTGTCAGTGCGAGCGGTACCCACTTGTCCATCTTCTTAACCTTGCCAATCTCAGAAAGGTGTCTCAATATCGTTGTATGGTCAACTTTCATCCTGATAGCAAGTCCCTTCGTGGATACGGCTGGATCCGCTTCCACTAGAGCCTTCAGGTCATCATTCTTCACAGACGTTTTGGGTCTTCCGCGCGGCTC
Organism: Argiope trifasciata; assembly: GCA_026543055.1. Taxonomy (NCBI): domain Eukaryota; kingdom Metazoa; phylum Arthropoda; class Arachnida; order Araneae; family Araneidae; genus Argiope; species Argiope trifasciata. Next base: position 5,943 of record JAPMOQ010059007.1, on the reverse strand, counting down.
ATTTTGCAGTGAAAAATCGCCAGTCCGAAATTTTTCGAACCAACGCTGCACTTTCCGATCGTTAACCGTATTCTCCCCAAACACTTGGTTTATGTTGCGTGCAGCTTTTGCAGCACTATTACCAAGTTTGTACTCATATAAGAAAATGACGCGAATGTCGGCAGAATTCATATCGGCAATAAACTCAAAAGAAATAACAAAAGGGAAGACCTTCGAGAAAACCTATTTTGCTGAAATGAGTCTCTGGCAATGGACAATACGACTATGAATGAGGTTATGCCAAAGACAAAAGTATAACGAAAACAGGGAGACAAACGTCCGCATGTAAAGAGAATCCGACATTTCATACGCACCAACCTAATATATTTTCCTTGTTTAAGGTATCCGACTACGTTAAAAACGCTTGTTATCGACCACATTGGCGAATTTTCTTTTTATTGTTATTTCTTGTAGTTCAGTCTTTAATTTTTCTGAAACAGTTTATCTTTTCTAGGAAAAGGAAGGTCTGACCTCTCATGCAGGGTCATGTATTTCAAAACTAACATTTCTTTTTCACTTCAATTTCCACAAAACTTTCATTTGCATAAAAATTCTCCACCGTTAATGCAATATCTCAAAAACTAATAAAATTATTTAAATAAAAATTTCAGCATGTGTTTTAAATGATATGGGCAATAAAATGAACCAAAAGTTTGATTGTTGGTGAAATACTTTTTCATTTACAGGTGTTTTTAGAAAAATGAAGTCGTGGATTTAAGGAAAAAATTGCTTATATGCGCTTATTTTTACCCACAACTTCTTTGCATCTCATGATTTAAAAATCAAGATATCTTTTAGATTTTGGTTCTTCTCATTCATCATCATATTCTATAAATTGTGTGCAAAGAAAAATAGGATTGCTGCATGACAATTTTGTGTAGAGTGTTAACCGTTTTAGTTAAATTTCCTTAAAAGTTATTACAAATATTCCTATTTTTCCAAATATATTACATTTTCAAATAATTTTGTTGTATTTATAGTATTTTGCATTATAAGTGACAATTGATCTAAAAAATTAATAATAGTTTTTTAAAAATCAAATTTTTCAAAAAGTTTCCTTCGAACGTAGTCGGATACCTTAACATGCCTCCTTAATTCATAATAATGAAAAAGTGTCTACATATTTCCAAATAAAACATTCATTTATTCCATTAGATAGCTCTAATCTTCACGAACAGGTTCAAGGCAAGCCATCATTAATAATGGAAGCACTTTCATCCAAAAGAACTTTCAGCTTTCGAAACTTCTTTCATTCATTTTATTCAAGGCAAGTTTCAAAACTTTCAAACTTTGTTTTGAACTTCACATACAATTAATATAGTTACAAAAAAGTCAGTTCTTGGGAAAATTTAAACGTAATATCCACGAGTTCTATTTATTTCACTTTAATTGTCAGTGTACTAAGAAAGATTCTGAAGTTTTAATAAAGAATATCCTGTAGTGATGGAAAATAATATAAAAATTTCTTATTTTAATGATATCCGTAAATAATTTGAGTAGAATCGTTTAAGGAATTTGAAGTTAGGTATACAAATTTTATACTAATTTTCAATTTCAAGCAGTATTGTGCCCAAAATTAGAATGAGACTTAGATATCATTCGGCCAATATTTTATGCTTTTTAAAAACCTATTTTCTTAGTAGAAATTAAAATTAATGGAAACAGTGTAAATATTATTCGAATTTTTTATTATTTTGTCTAAGTAATATTATATGCAATCCTTCCTTTTTATATTGTTACGGATTTCCCTCCATATATACTTACTTATCCTAATGTCAGGGTCGTTTACCTTGTATAGTGGGTGTGTAGAGTCTTAGGGATACTATGAACACACAATGGTCAGTCCTTTAGGAGACGATACAACACAGAGGACGTTTATTTACCGGACGAAGACAAAACAGCACAAAGACGACAAATATTGACAGCACATCTATGTACAAAAGACAGCTATATACAGTCGAGACAAACACACAGGACAGCACGCAGCAGTACTGTACTGCAGACTGTAGTTCACAATAGCAACAGTAGTCCACAGGCAGAAATTCCGTAGTGACAGCTTCCACAGCTCACAAAGCGGTCGAACAGGATTCAGGCAGGAGAGGGAATCTTTAAAGGATTTTGTCTGCACTCACGTAGGGTCTCCCCAGAACAGGCTGAAGCTATTCCTCTGTCTCTTCTTGCCTTCGCTGCCGACTCACTACTTCGCACAACGGGACTACTCCTCAGTTCTGGACAGATCCGTTCCCGACGACGTCAGGCTTCGTTAGAATATGCCACACAGCAGTCCTAAGTTCAGGACTCCTCAGTTCAAGACCTCTCTATTTAGGTCCACTCTGTCGACCACCGCCGCGCTTCATTCAGCTTGCAAGACCTCTCTGCTCAGGTCTTCTCGATTCAACTCCAGACCATTCCGCTTCAGTTTCAGATGTAAACTGAAACAATATATAAGACTTTCATATTGATTTCATTTTTTGTCATTATATATAGAAAGAAAGAGACAATATTTAAAAGTGTTGAGGTTGAATTTCGCCAATGATCGAACCTGCGATGTTTCGGTATAAAGTCCAGTCACTTATCCATTCAACAAAAGCGATCGCTAGTGTCTAGTGGCTGCTATTGGCTTATTCAGATTGTTGACTCATCCGGCCAGACGGGAGAGGCGTCAATGAAGCAGCAACAAAAGAATGACTTTAATTTTTCATTATTAATATTATTTCCTGTCTATTCATTTTTCTTATTCATGTTTCCGGTGGATTTCATTGTACTCAATTGTGTCGTCCATTCTGTATTCGCAATTCGCTCGTCTTTAATCGCTACATTAAAATGGCAAAAATATTCTTTGAGGTCTGCCTTCTTTGCGTCAGATTCAAATTAACCTTCGGAATGAGGCGAGTAGATTTTCATTTCTTAATCGTCAGTTCTACCTTATTTCTAAGTCTTAATTCTACAAAAAAAAAAATCCGTATCCTTTTTTTTTTTTTTGACAAAAATTTGCAAACCGATTAAAAACATTTTTATAGAATTATGGGACTTGAAAACTAGTTTTTCAAAAAGACCGTTTTAGTAGAAACTTTACCCACAATTAACAATCGTCTGTTCTGACAAAAAGCTTTAAATTTCCAATACTACAGAAAGCAAAAGAATCAAACAAAAACACAATTTGTGTTCTTGAGCTTAAAGTATAAGAAAGAAGAAAGTTTTAAAATAAATAAAATGAAAAACCGAAGCAAAAAAGTCTTCCAGCCCTCAGCAGACGAATTCGTCCAATGAGGGGAGCAGGAACCACTATTTCGAAATTAAGCTGCAGCGATGGGGAACAAAATCCAGCTGCAGCGATCTCTCCGCACAGCACCCAACTGACAAATAATGCGCATGCATTTAAAATCTCCATAAAATTCTACTTGATGTAATGCATTATTCAATCCTTTTCGGAATCATATCTGGAACAAATAAAAAAAAGCATGCGTTTCGTTTATAATGAAATGCACTTGTTTTCTTAACTAATTTTTATATGAAAAGAAAGAACAGTTGGAAGATTCAACTTCATAAAATGAATAAATAATGTTGAGTTTTTTTTTTTTTTTTTTACTTTTGATGAAACAAATTTACAAATATGCTTGAAGAAAGTATAATAAAAGATTTAAAAAATGCAATTCCGACCACATTTACCAAAAAAGCACCTGCATTTATAAAAAGGTACGACGAAACGTTTTCACGAAAAGGAATGAAAACTTTAAAGCGTAATATTGGTTTTTAAATATAGTCACAAATTTCTTATTGATTTAATAATTCTTGCACGAATCAAATCTATATTATTACTTAAGTCGAATCCTTTTAGAAGAAAAGAATTATTTAGTCATGAATTCATTCTAAATTAATTTAAATAAATATTCAATTACCTTGATAAGTTTAATTCAAGGGATTTTGCATAATATTGAAAAATTTCTCATGCAAAACAAAATTTGAAATTTTAGAGCTCAAAACTATTGAAATTAGGGAAAAAACAAAATTCAAAATTAATTTATCCTTCCCTTAAGAGAAAAGTAATTTAAATATATTTAAGAGAAAAGTGATATTTATACAATAACATGATAATATTTCATGTATATTTAACTTATAATTATATTATATATTTATTATTACTTATAATTATATTATACTTATATATATAATTTATAAATCTTATTCGAACTATTAAAATTTTCAATTTTGCGATTGACGCATTAAATGATTCTTCTCATATGTAGATCTGTCAGGCCAAACGTCCTCCCGCTGGTGTGGTGTGGTGTAGAGAGGGGGGTGCCACTTCAGGTGTCGTCCTTGTCATCTGACCGTGGTTCAAAATTACGAGGTCCGTCCCAAAATAGTCCTCGTGTTGCTTTAAACGGGACGTTAATATACCTAAACTAAAAAAAAAATCTCATATGTAGATAAATTATAATAAGATTTAAACATCAGAATTATGTATCTCTCATTCGCTTTAGAATTCTTAGATGAGCATTAGGTTGATTTGAACCGTTTTGACCTGTTGATAAGGTTTCGGTTTAGTTTTAATTTAGTTTAGTTAGATTAACGTCCCGTTGTGAAGCAACACTTAGGCTATTTCGGGACAGACCTCGTCATTTTGAACCGCCGTCATATGAAGAGGAAGACACCTGAGCAGGTACACTCCTGTCCACGTAACATCCTACCAGCAGGAGAACGTTTGGCCTCGAAGGATTTAACGTGCAAGAGACCTCCTTACACGACGGTTCTTCGGTGAAATCGAGTCTCGAACCTGAAATCCTCCCGTTTCGTAGTCGAGACTGGTAAGGTCTCGACTCGAGAGCCTTTGGGTTAGGATGTTATGTGGACAGAAGTGTGCCTGCTAAGGTGTTGTCCTCGTCATCTGACCGAGGTTGTAAGTGACGAGGTCCGTCCCGAAATAGCCCAAGTGTTGCTTCACATCGGGACGTTAATATAACTAAACTGAACTAATAAAATTAATTTTTCCAATGACACAGTGTTGATTACAAATTTTTATGTAAAAAAATTCGTTCTAAACCTCTTTAAGATGCATTTTATCGTTCAATCTGTTTTTTAATGTATCTAAGCATTGGTAACTTCATTGGAAAGCTTTTATTGGTTGAATTCATTCTCTCTTTTCAACATTCGAACAACTCCTTTAAAGAAATTAGGGTCAGAGATAAGCTAGAGGGGGGGAAGGGATATTTTTTTTCACACACATATGCATAAGAACTAAATTATTATGCTCCACCGATGGTAATTTATTTTTAAAAATCCAAATAGAAGGATACATTCTTGTTGGTTTGAGATTTTATCTCAAAATGTATTTTGAAAATACTTTATCTATTTAATCTTTAAAAAAATACTTTGATACTTTTTTCATGTTCTTTTGACTTATTTAAGGTATCCAACTACGTTAAAAAGACTGGCTATCAACCACATTAGCGAATATTTTTTTATTATTATTTCTTGTAGTTCAGACCTTCCTTTTTCGAAAATAAAGGCCTTACCAACCATCCAGGTTCACGTATTTTTCTGCTAAAATTTGTCTTTAATTACAAATTTCTCAAAATTTTAATTTTTAAAAAAATTCTTCACCTTTTGCAGGATATATCAAAAACTAATAGAAGTATTTACATACAAAATTCAGCGTGTATTTTAAATAATAGGGGCAATGAAATGTACCAATAATTTTATTGTTGGTGAAAAACTTTTTCAATTATAGGTGTTTTTAGAAAAATGAAGTTGTGAATGTATGGAAAAAAATGCATATATACGTATAATTTTAGCCATCACTTCTTTGCATCTCAGAATATTTCTTTGAGTTTGGCTCATTTCATTCATCCTTGTGTTCTATAACTTGTTACAAAGACCAATAAGATGGCTGCATTCCAATTT
>JAPMOQ010059003.1:1304030-1321127 GCA_026543055.1 Argiope trifasciata | reverse complement strand
ACACACATATATATATACACACATACACTGAAGTGACAAAAGTCATGGGATAGCAATATGCAAATATACAGATAACAGGACAGTAGTATCGCAGCGAAAAAGTATAAATGCGCAGTTCGTTTTCCAGAGCTTTCATTTGTGTTCATGTTATTCATGTGAACAGTTTTTTCGTGATTTATGGCGGCACGACAAGAATTAACAGACTTTGAACGTGGAATTTTAGTTGGAGCTAGACGCATGGGTCATTTCATTGCGGATATCGTTAGTGAATTCAACATTCCGAGATCCACAGTATCAAGAGTGTGCCGAGAGTATGAAATTTCAGGCAACACATCCCATCATGGACAGCGCAGTGGGCGACCACCTGCACTTAACGACCGAGACCGCCGACGTCTGTGTAGAATGGTCAATGTTAATAGACACGCAACACTTCGTCAAATAACTGCAGGAATCAATGTGGGACGTACGAGGGGCGTGTCCGATAGGACTGTGCGGCGAAATTTGTCTTCCTTGGGCTATGACAGCAGAAGACCGACTCGAGTGCCTTTACTGACAGCACGTCATCGCCTGCAGAGACTCTCCTGGGCTCGTGAGCATATCGACTGGTCCCTAGACCAGTGGAAAACCGTGGCGTGGTCAGATGAGTCACGATTTCAGTTGTTACGAGCTGATGGTAGAGTTCGAGTGTGGCGCAGACCCCACGAAGCCATGGACCCAAACTTTCAGCAAGGCACTGTTCAAGCTGGTTGTGGCTGCATAATGGTGTGGACTGTTTTTACATGGCATGGACTCGGTCCTCTGGTGCAATTGATCCGATCATTGACTGGATTGACATTGGATCACTTGCAGCCATTCATGGACTTCACGTACCCACACAACGATGGGATTTTTATGGATGACAATGCGCCATGTCACCGGGCCAGAACTGTTCACGATTGGTTTGAAGAACATTCCGGACAATTCCAGCGCATGATCTGGCCACCTAGATCCCCCGATATGAATCCCATCGAGCATTTATGGGACATCATCGAAAGGTCCATTCGTGCCCAAACTCCTGCACCATCCACACTTTCACAATTATGGACGTCTATACAGACAGCATGGCTCAATATTCCTGCAGAGGACTTCCAACGACTTGTGAACTCCATGACACGTCGAGTTGTTGCACTTCGCCGGGCAAAAGGAGGACCGACACGATATTAACAGTCATCCCATGACTTGTGTGTGTGTGTGTGTGTGTGTGTGTGTGTGTGTGTGTATAAAATCAAAATCACGACAAATAGAATTTTTTTTGCGTTTCCTCTTATATTGCTAATTCATTTGATTGATCTGTATTTTAGTAGTATTAGCTGCATTTGCGCTTAATAAATATAATGATAGTTTTTTAATTTTAAAATTTTAATCTTTTTCGAATCCGAAATAGTTTTTGGTTCCATTTCCGTAATTAGTTTCGTTAATATTGTTAATATTACTAATAATAATATTGTTAATAATAATAATTAGTTAATATTGCTAATTACACACACACACACACATTGGGAAAGTAGTAAAACTAATAATAGGAATTGAATAAATCTAATTTTAATAAGCTTTAGTACTATACATTATATGAACACTGAAGTAAGAATGAAATACCCTCTTAATTTTGAAAAATAAAAACAAATTTTAATCTTTCAGGATCACTTATATAATACTGCATTATTGGAAATTTGTGCTTCGATCAACTTAATAATATTTTTTTTTCTTTTTAAAAAATATGAGTGGTTACTTTTATGAGCCCTTCCCCCCCCCCCTTACTTCGAGCCTTTTTTTTACTTTCAAGTGCATCGATGCTTCAACGATTTTGCCATATATTAGTTCTTCCAAGGCCGTTTTTATGCGAGCTTCGGTGTTTCTTTTTGACATTTATTGATCGACCAGAAAATTGTTTTTGAAACTCGGTCTGCCACTAAAATTGATATTGAATACTTAATCTTTTCAGACATGCATCGAAATTTTTGAAAAAGTTAATGGTCTTTTTGTGCTGGAAAGATATGGAATACTACATTTCATAAATCACTTAATGTTAAATAGACAGTAAGCTATATTTTGAAAAGTTTGTTATATTAACCAATTTAACCGCGTTGAAAGAATCATGAGGTGGTCTCTCTCTATATATGCTATTTTCAAATGATATATTACCAATAAATTCTTAACATATTTACCAATAAATTCTTAACATATTTACCAATAAATTCTTAAAAATGTTAATTTATATATAATTTTTATGAAGATATTATTGTAAACACAAACTGCTAATTTCTTAGATCATTAAAGAGTTTCACAATGGATTAATCTCGGTCGGGTCGGTATAAGACCTTTTGGTCATATCAAGCCGAATGAGATTTAGCTCTTTCGAATGAAGGCAGAAGTGTGCGCTTTTCGTTGTTATCGAGCACCGTTCAGGTGACTTTTCTCGAACACACACGGCACAACCCTTTATAGGGGGTGATCGAATTCATTCATCCATCCGCAAGTCAGAATTGACATCCAAATCAGAGACCAACTCAGTACGCCCAGAGGTATCATTTGTAATGGAAACTTGGAGGACGCATTGAACATGCCCCAGCTGCCATGAGCCCTCTTTGGCCGAGACAAGGACAGAACTCGCTACCTTTCGGTTACGAGACTGACTCTCTACGGACTAGGCTACCACGACCTATGGATTAATCTTAGAACAGGAGTCAAATTCTTCAATGTGTTGTTATTTCTTATGGTAATTTCAATTGGACAAGCCTTCTGTTATGTAGACAGTAATTTAAGCCAATAAGTTAAGTCTCTTGTTTTTTTCAGTGGCGCCATCTAGGGCCAAGAGTATGATTTTTCCACTTATACGTCACATCCCATTTTACGGGACGTACTACATTCATGCACTTTTATTCACTCATCCACAGAACGTAATTTAGATCTGAATCAGGGAACGACCCTCTCTGAACCAGTAACCCCAGTGGTATTATTCTCGACTTTGTGACCACGATACGTGCGCCCCTCACCACCACACATGGGGTATGTATCGTCAGCTTGCGGATTGGAACTCGCGACCTAAGGGACGTGAGCCTAACGCCCTACCAACCAGGGTATTCTTCAACGTTTAAAACGTAAGAATGAATGGATATTTCCCCACTAGAAGAAAGGGAAAATATTTTTTTATCAAAACTGTTATTAAACGCAAGTGAAGTTCTTTAAACATAAAATAATTAAATTATTTAATTTCTCCAAAACAAATTACATTCCATGGAAGTAAAAGCTCTGATGTCATATTTCTACGACAACCTTTTAAACTTGCTTTCAAAGAAGCATGCATAATCGTAAAGCAACGACTAAAAGATGCTGATGAATATTTCCATTCAAGCCTTTTTCATTGCCTACGAGATTTCAAGCTTCAATTATTCATTATGTACGCAAGCATCAAAATTCCCTAATTAAAAACAATATTATGTTCTTAGATGATGAAAAAAACAATCACTCAGGATTATACGACAGATTGGGGAAAAATACTTAATTCATCCCAAAAGTTAGTATTTCATAATCATTTCACGCCAATGCTACGCAAGTGAGTGTGCGCCTTTATTAAAAATTATGAGAGAAAGTTGAGGGGAAATCCCTTCCGATGATTAATTTTTTAACTGCCAACAAGCAATAAATCGTTGATAGAATTTTGAGAAGAAATTCCATCGGGTGTTTGAATTAGGCTCCCTTCTAAAAAGATCGTAACATAACAGAATGCCATTGAAAGACTAGAGAACTTTATTTTAAACCGAACATGAAACTTTTATGAGTTTCCCCAATTGCTTCTTTCCTGAAGAAAATAAAGATAACGATAAAGAAATAATGACAAGTTATTGGTGTCGTTTTAAAACTAAAAAAGCTGGGTGAAGTAGATTTTCAGAATGAATTGTTTCAAACTTAAGCACCGCAATAAATTTCCTTGCTACGGCAATTCGAAAATAGAGCAATGAAAACAAGTAACAAGTTGTATTTGATATTCAACTTATTTTTCAATCCTGTTTTTTTTAAGTTCCATTCCAGTTTATGAACTTTATATAGTTGTAATCGATTATTGCGTCAAATTCTAAAATAGAGCAATGAAAATGATGTAATAAGTTATTTAAGATATTTTCAATCTTGTTTCTCTTTTATTTTCCATTCCATTTTATAAATTTTATATATAAATAAATATATAAAGGGAGAATGTAAACTACTTGTAGAAATTGAAAAAGAAAACCAAATGTACATGAGGCAACATTAATTTTCTATAGATTGAATAGAAAATTGAAGATTACTTCTCAACTCCTTATAATGATGTAATTGAAGAATAATCCTCAATTCCTTATAAGGATATAATTAAAGAATAATCCTTAATTGTTGTTTTTATTATTTAACTTTTACTTCATCCACGACTTCCTATGATAAGCGTTATGCTAGTAGCTTCTATTTGCATTTCACAAGACCTGTCAAATCCAAAAAAGAGTTGAACTCACTCTGCTTTAAATGTTAGCAACTGAAATCGATATTTAAATATGGATCGCCAAGCGCGTCATTATGCTAAGTCAATTAATCGATTCTCGTGGGTCAGATAAGTTTCTGCTCTGCTTGCTTTCAACTAAGTGGTAAAAACATTAATCTTTGGCGTTGATTCGAAAGAAATCGCTTGGTTGCAAGTAAAGAAAATCATTAATGAAAAGGTGGCGAGTAATTCTACCAATTATGTAGAATTCGGTAATCGTTCTGAAATTAATAAAACTTATGCCTCCGTAATGAACTTGAAGATGTTTAGGAATGTTGCTTTTTAATTCGAATTTGGTTAAATAATCAATTAGCGGTAATTGCCCCATTTTGGAGTCAGTGTTAAATTGATTGTGAGCTTCAAATGTAAAATAAATTTATTACTTTCTTTTCTTTTGTTTTTAAAAGCAAATGTGAAGAATTATTAATTTTTTTAATAATTCTTACTTCAAATAACACCAGTTTTTATAATTTAAATGGAATTATGGTTATTCAGATTTTTGCAACGTTTAAATAAGTTAGAGCATATGTGATATTTTTAATAAACATTACAGGGATTCTTAATTGAAGTGGAAATAATAATGAATGGCGCTAATATGAACTTAAATTATAATCGCTAGTTTAATGGTAATATATTTTCACTTACATTATTATAAAATTCTTTTTAATGATGTGCAGAATTTTGATTACGAATTACGATAATTATTTCGAAATAAATATTAAATATAAAATAGCACGTAACTCAAAGTTTAGGACAAAGAAATACCAAAAGAAGCGTTGCAAAACCTTGTGGTTTCCATGCCTGACAAAGTTGCTGCCGTGATCGAAGCCAGAGGCGGGCCAACCAAATGTTAAATGCTTTTCACTTTACTTGAACTCTTTTATTATCTTTTCTGATCAAAAGAATTTGAAATTTTTTCTATACATTTTTTTATTACGGGGAGCCAAAATGGATTCCGATAGTAGTCTATTGTTCATATTTTATTCTTTTTTTAGAAATTAATTTTTTGTTCAATAACTTAATTATGTCTCGCCTTTATACTAATTCAACATATTAACATAAGCATTAAGAATTCTGATAAACTGTTGTACATTAGCACTGGAAAATGAGTACACGAATAATAAATATAATACATTACATTGCAATGTAAGAAAAATGCATTTCGAAACTTATAATTCATAAATGCTTGAAAGTAAAAAAATAGAACATCTGAATTTGATTTGAGCTGTTAAGATAAAAGAAAGCTATTCTGTTTTTTGCAACGGAAACAATGATTTTTTAAATTTATTTCTGTGAGAAATCTTACTTATCGACGGAATATTTGAGCATATTTGACTTTCTGAAGTGTTCAGAGTATAATAAACTCCACATTGGAAGCCATTTTTATAGGATTCAATTTATTCAAGATAATTTTGGAATTCTCATTTTCTTTTCTTTTTTTTACATTTGTTTTCTGTTGCCGTTCAGAAACCGTGATTTCGAAATGAGGTTGCCTCTTTTGGAGAGAAATGTATGAAGTACTTCAATCATTTAAATGCCCAACTCATGTTTTTGCTATTCATAACTAACTTTTGATGCTCGCCATCAGCTATATGCATAGGATGGATGCAATACCTTTTTGAGTTACAGTTGATTGAATTCTGGAAGTCCATGAATTTAAATTGCTTTCATTTTAATATTTATAACGCAAAACTTTTATTATATATTCAGATTCTAATGGTCCACTGGATACAAACGAAGATCCTATCAGATATTTAAAAGATAATGCTCCTTTTTGTTATATTGCCTTATTTATGGTAATATCGTTTTACTTTGTTTTATAATATTCTTCCATTATTTCTAACAAACTGTTTCTAGACTCCGGAACTATTATAGAACGAATTTGATTTTTTTTCTGTTTGATTTACACTCGATATAATAAATAATAGAAAAAATTCGTACTTTCCAATAAGAGACTCAGATAGATAAAGTATTTATTTACCTAAAAGTAAGTCATGGTATATAACAGCAGTATATTTTAATATATAAGACCGTTCGCTTTGGCTTGTGAGCGTTTCTTTGTAATGATGTGAACCGAATCCATCGAGATTATCTAACTTAATATGACAGTTTTTGGCGATTGTAGAAAATAATTTATCTATACTTATACTATAAATGTGAAAGTTTTGATGGATGTTTGTTACTAAATCACGCCAGAACGGCTGAATGGAATGGGATGTAATTTAGCAAAGATATAGATTACTGTTAGGAATAGAGCATGGGCTACTTTTTATTCATGTTCGTTGAAGGGTTCATTTTTTATTCATTATAGTTTAACTTTCACGCCGAAAAGCTGAAGCTTTTTACCCCAACAAAAATGATGTTAGGCTTAGCGGAATTTCTGCCGATTATTTCAAACGATTCTGCGTATTTTCTTTGTGTTTGATGTCTTTAAAATCAAATGCTGTTAATGAATCGATCTTTCGGATTCATTCTGAAGTACTTTTAAATTAAATGAAAACAGAATAAAGGAAATAAACAACTTCTAAACTTCATTGCATCACCCCAATAGGCGTTGGAAAGTCAGACATGTGCGTTATGTGGTGAGACATATAAACAAACTTTTATTTATATAGATTACAAAGGTTATAGACCGAAAGAAAATTATGTGTTTTTCTGAGATAGAAAATATTTAATTTAAAATTTTAGAATATAGTAAATATTAATATGTTTGTTTTAATTTCTTAATTGCTTTTTTTCTTTCATAATTCGAAGATCGTATTTACCTTTTAACATTGAAATGAAATTGAATGTGTCTTTGAAAACAGGTTTCCAATATTTCATTTTCTGTCCAGCCAGCAAAAATTTGTTTTCGTTGGAATGCTGTAATATTACATGATTTAATATTTTAATACCTATGATGGATTCTTTTTTTACGAGTTGCAACACTAGGCATTATTTGAACACTGAAGTAAAAATATCATTATCATTTTAAATTCTAAAAAGAATAAGTTTTTATGAACCCCTTTATCTAATAAGGCATTAGAGAAAAATATTTTCTTTCGCTCATCCTAAAAAAAGAAGTATTTTCTTCTTTGGAAAAAAAAATAGCGGGTATTCTAATAAGCCTCTTTTCATCTCACTATAAATCCTTTTTCTGCAAGTATATCTATGCTCGAATGAGTTTGCCTTATATTGCCACTTCGATAGCAATTTTTTGTGCGCCAGTTTTGAAGTTTCTTTTGGACATTTATAGATCGGTCACAAAATTGTTTTTTTGCAACTCTGCCTGTCACAAAGATTGATATAGAGCACTTAATCTTTTCAGGAATATGTCGAATTTTTCTTTAAGCCAACGGCCTGTTAGTATTTAAATTACTCGTGATATTTACACTACATAGGGAATAAAAGATAGTTTGTATATTAAATATCCTGCATGTTTCTTTTTAAAGATGTATTGCTGTATGCAAGATGGCTATCACAATAATTTCGAGATAGAAATAGGTGCACCAATTTTTCTTTTTTGTAATCAAGACGAAAAAAATATTTTAAATTTTGTAAGTATGCTTTTAATATTAGTTGAATTAAACATATATTTATATTTATTTATTCTTATATGAAAATCACCAGGTGTGGTTTCCCAAAAACTTTCTCATAAAATGTCATCCTTGAAAACGCTGTGTATCGCAGAGACATTCGATAGTTGTTAAATATTAACTTTTTGATTAATTTAACACTATGATTGAATATTTAGTATTATCCTAATATTTACATTCATTTCTTAGAATATGACAACCAACCGGAGTGGTTTCCCCAAAACTTTCTCGCCCTCTTTCTCATAAAAGTGTCATCCCTGAGAATGCAGTACAGTGACGTACAATAATTATGAAATAATAACTTTTTAAATGAATCTTGCATTTTGATAGGATATTTTTTATCATATTTGGCGAGCTATTTCGCGATTTATCTCTTGCGTGCAGTTGATGGTATCTGAAAACCAAATTTGTGTTTTAGACACAGATTTATCAACCGATTGAAGCAAAAATTTGATACAAAACTGCAGTTGCAGCCCCGAATTCCCATACTTAATTTGATAAACTCAAGTCATTGTGGTTTGATTTAACCAGTTTGCATGTTTCTGAGAGTACAGACTGACAGAGGGACCACGCCTTGTTGAATTATGCCCGAAATTGGATATGTTGTACCCTAGAGGTATTAAATCTGTATACCGAATTTTATCTACCTAACTCTTCTCTTTCAGTATTTATGGTAATGATTAATATTTGAACAGTCAGACAGACGAACTACCTTTGATCATATTTTATTGAACATTCGATAAAAATCTGCAAATTTGGTGTAAAAACCGAACAATGAATTTAAACCAATGAGCTCAAGGCGTTTTTGTGCTCTCTTTGTTATATACATCCGGACATTTTCCAAAAAGGGGTTTTTCAAACTCAAAGTTGTTCAAAACTTGGATATTTGCCAAATTTTCGATTTCAAATTTGTTGATGCATTCTAAACTTGTCTGTAATATGTATTCGATATTATAAAATAACTAAATTTTTCTTTTGTAAATTCTAATTAACGATTAAAAATTTATATCCTATTTTTGCTTTTAATGGGATCGAATCAATTCTTTCTTCATAGCCACGTAAGCAGAATACTATAAAGAGTCAGATCCTTGCATGTCTTTTACCACCCCACATCTCGATGATATATTCTTTTGTGTCAAGTCACATGCTTTTTTCTTGTATCGCATGCTCGATGGATTTCGAATTTGAAAATCTGCATTTGACGTAAGTCACGTGAGAACGAATTTATTCATTCAAAAGGATTTAGGATAACTTTTAGGTATAAAGTTGTCTGAAATCACGAAATTTTGGTTTTGCGTTTGAAATAATTTGATTTCGTTATTTTGCTTTATTATTTTTGATACGATAGTTAATACGTTCAACCAAAAACTAGCGTAAAAATTTAATTTGAGGGATGCATCTTTAATACGATTTGCATTTAATTCAAAAACTTATTCATTATTGGGAAACTGCTTATTAGAGGCGAATAAAGAGATAAATTATTTATTCGACTGTAATAAGCTCTCAGATTTTCCAAACACATTTATTATGCAAAATCAACACCACGAATACCTGTTAAGAAAAAGGAAATTAAGAAATCATGGAAAATACTTAGTAAGAAATCAGAAAAATAATAGTTATTCGTCCATGAAGAGACTTGTAGATTTTAGAGAACTATAACATTGCGAGTGCTATACGAAATGTGAAAATTATGAAAATATTACAAAAAGTTTTGATATCCTCTAGAATATGCGTGATAGTCATCGAATGCAAGAATATACTCAAAATAGGGATTAAAATACATATTATGGATCTAATATTAATGTCTATGAAATTATATAGACACATTAGTCATTAAAACACTCATTATGGATCTAATACTAATTTTTTATGAAATTATATAGACACATTAGTCATTAAAACACGCATTATGGATCTAACATTTATTTAATTTTTATAAAATTATATGATCAAATTAAGGATTAAAATACGTATTATGGATCTAAAATTAAGTCTTTCTATGAAATTATCTTTCTCCACGAGTTTAAGACTTTTCTCACAAATATGAAGAGAAGGAAAAAAGTACTGAAGAAGAGTCAGTTATGACTATGTATCTAGTAAACTTCCGAAAATAATTATTAGTTTCAATTTTAGATTTGGTTCAAACCAAATATGTTGTTTGTAAGATAACAAACACTGAACACAGGTACATACCGCATTAAGCAAACTTTAATGTTAAAATGCTAGTTGAAAATACACAAGCATTATTTCTACTTTTATTAGATTGAAATATTAATCAAACAGAAACTGTAACAAGAATTTTATTTAAACCAAGAAGTTGAAACTCCAAAATAGAAATGAAGTTCCTGTTCTTTATTTGTATTTGAATTTATTTGCTTTCATTTGTATTTTATTTGAAGAAAATTCTAGTTTTTTTTCTTTTTTTGCATTGCATGATGTTACACCTTTCATAGCACACAAAATAAGGTTCGCTATTGATAAACATATAGAAGTTCTTTTCTAAAACAAAAATTTTCTATTTGTAAATAGAACCAAACAAACACTCTTCCAAAATAAACTATCCAGCAACTCTTCACTGGAAATTATACTATTTTTTAAAAAAATTCAATTTACCTTTGAGCGTGGTTATTTTATTTAAAATGAAACGACATTTTAAAATACGTTTTATTCAGGAAATGGAATTTATTTGAAAATGTGGTTGTTGCAAAGCCAGTAATATGAAGAGAAAACAAAATTGACATAGAAAAATGTAACAAAACATAGCATTTTTTTGGCAATTTAAAACTAGTACAGCTGGAAATTAATTTATCATTAAATTGAAATATTTTATTAAACGAAAAACTAATTTCAGCTTTTTCTCTTAACTTTATAGTTTCCATATCATTCAGTTCAATGACAAATTCATATTTGAATGCTTTCCAATATAAAATAAGATGAGAAAAATTTCTATCTCAAAAATACTTAATTTATATTTTTCAGCTTAGTTTCAATTTTTCATTTTTTTTCAGTCTGTTTCAGCTCATCCAGTTTTTTTAGATATTAATGACCTTGAAGATCAATTCTCCTTGGATTCTATCATCCAACTTCGATTCTTTACAAAGCTACTTCGGATTTTGAAATGTATTTTTTGTTATTTAGATACTTCCATTGTAAACAATTAAGATGAGCTTTCAATTGTTATTACAGTTTATTCACCAATTCGAAGGAAACCCACCTTCTATGAGCACAAAGTACTTCACTGCTTTTACCAACGGTTGAGGTGCAACTACTGCGATAGTAAATTAGCAGTCAGGGCATCTTTTTTGGGGAGACTTCATTTATTTTCCCAACCTCCAGAGTCCCTTAAATTTTACCAATCCTCGAGTAGAGCATTAATATTATCCGTTCAAGAGCATTCCTGGAAGGTTTGAAGGGTTGGAGTCTATAATTCACTCCTGTCTCGCGATATTTACTGGTTAAAATAGTTTCGTTTCCTTTCGTTATTTTTGAAAAGAATTCCTTCGTAATTTCAAATATTTCTTTAATGAATGTAGGAAAAGCGTCGTCTTTCTTTCTTTATAGTTTATTCAGAAGACTCAGTTTATTGTTTATTCGTGGACTGCCGATAAAGTGAAGAGAATTTCATATTTGTAATTTATTATTTATGAAATTTCTTTTATTGTTAATAAATGAGCCTTTTTTTAGAAAAAATATAAAAGTTCAACGTATCTGCATAACATTTTAAGTGAAAAGTGCATTCAATTAAAGTAAGATGACCCTTTTCCTTTTACCGTGCTCTAATACATATAAAATGCCGTTTCATTTACTTCGGATGTATGAAAGTTAATAAGCTATACTGAAAGTGTAGACATTTTAAAATTATTCTGTTGTAGAAAAATATAGATTTCATTATAACTAATCTTTACATTAATTTCACTGTAAAGACTGATACACCGATTCAACATCTGAATTGAAATTGGATCAGTTTCCAAATCATGAATGATTAGTAAACTTATATTTGAAAGTACCGTGTGAATCGTAGGGAAGGAAAATGTAGAACATGTTTCAACAAACAGGGTTTATGCACCCATTATAGATGAATATCTATACTAATATTATAAACTATTATAAAATAGTTATTAGAAAGCTTCTATGTTTGGATGAATGGATGAATGTTTCTCAATCACGCCAGAATAGCTGAACGGAATGGGATGAAATGGAGCTCAGAGATTAGGAATAGAACAGAGGCTCGTTTTGTTCCGGTTCATTGACGGGTTCAATTTTTATTCATCAGAAAATAACTTTCGCGCTAAAAAGCTGAGGCCAAATCCCGCCAAAGATGAGCAAAACTCCAGTTTTTTTCTTTCTCAACAGAAATTAGGTAAGGCTTAGTAGAATTTCGGCCAATTGTTTCAAAAAATTATATTCATGTTCTTTGGGTTTGATGTATTAAAAATCAAATGTTGTTAATGAACTGATCTATCGGATTCATTCTGAAATACTTTTAAATTAAAAGCAAAGAGAATAAAGGAAATAAACAATTTCTAATCTGCATTGCGTTACCCCAACTGGCGTAGGAAAGTCAGACATGTGCGTTACGCCAATTGAGTTGAAAGTTTGCCAGTGATGGCTGACAACTGTGTTTTCATTTAAATTAAACACTGTAGTTGTAGCTATCTCAATCTCGATCCATAAATAAAATGGATTGTTCGGACTTCATTTCCTGTTTTGTTTTATTTTGAGTATACACTGTAAATACATTGTTTTTACCTTAGTTGTGTGTTTTTGTTATTAAATAGCATTTGTGTTCTACACTTTTCGTGTGTGCTTATGCTTTTAAATGTGTCGTTTTTAAGTTAAGTTTCATTTTTTTGATTTGTCATTATTTGATAGATTTTAGTACACGTACATCAAAATTTCCACGCGAACAGAGTCGTGGGTAATAGCTGGTGTAGAATATAATTAACTCTGCACCTTGAACTAATTAGAGGCCTTGAACCAAAAAATTAAGATTCTGAAATGATGGTATCCGATTGTTTGATGTTTCTGATGATGACTAATAAGTTCATAAGAAAGGCAAAAAAGAGTTAATAAATTAGATTAAGAAAATCAATTGATAAATTAAACTAAGTAAGATAGATTTTTAGTATGCTAATAAATGAGAGTTTTTAAAATCAGTTTGTAATACTCTAAATTTTCTTGTGACCTCTTTATTTAGAAAGATATTCAAATGAACTTAAAGTTTCTCAGAAGTCTATAGGAAATCTATGAGAATCATCTTTCAATTAATTATGTTGGTTAAAGTGCGAATGAATAGTCTGAAAGATTCATACATATTAAACTACAGTTTCTAGTAAATTCTCTTAAAGAAGATAAGAATAAAAACAAGATGGTATAAATGAATAAAACTGTTTAACAGTTTATGTAATAAATTTTATGATTGAAAATAAAATAATCCACGGTTTGTTTGCAAGACAAATACATAAAACTCCATAGATTAAAATTTGGTTTTCATCTATGAAGAAAAAAGAGCAAATATTAGAAGTTGTTTTTTTGTATTTTTTATTAAAAACTTTTTCTATAAAGCAAAGAAGGTTTACCCATATAACAAAGAATGTGAATTTTACTAGACAAATAAAACAGCTTAGATAAGTTGGTATCTCACCGAATTCTAACTCCGAATGTGACTACAAATTGCTACATTAAAAATCACTTCAAAATTAGTATAATGCATGATTATGGACTGAAGAATCAAAATGAACTTTTTTTGATAGGCATAGCATAAAAATTTGGAAAAAATAATAACTTCGTCTCAGCAAAAAATCGAATTCATCATGAGAAGTAGCCTGAGAAGATTAATACTATCTCGCTGACAAAAATAAAAGATATGCTTGCCGAATGCATAATGCTTATTAATGGTATTGTATGAAATTTGGTAAGACTGTGATAAATGAAATGCATTTTTTGTCCATCGAAATTTGAAGAAATCATGTGTTGAGAAAAATGCAAAAATGTATCCTTGAGTGTAGGAGTTCATGAGGTCTCCTGAAGGGACGATGTAGAAAACTTTTGTCATCCCCGAAATGTCTCCTGCATTGTCAGAAGAAAATTAGAAAATCATTTGTTTTGCAAATCTAGATGTTTCCTTAACTAACTTTACTTTTTTCACAGTCATGACATAGAATCCAGAATATATATTATATCCTTGAACATTACAAATTAGGCCACAAAAATGTCCTCATCGTTTTTTAAAGAATTATGTTGTTTTAATTAATTTAAACATCGAATATTAAATTTTTTTTTTTTTAAAGTTTCATATAAATATTGACACAGGCATGTTATTAATTTTTATGCAGGCTAATCTACGGACTGATAAACATGATCTAAAAATATTAAAATAGTATTCATTTTGTACAAATTGGTGGAGAGATGGCACATCTCTAGCTTAGTAGAGAATAAATGTGAAATAGATTGCGTAATACGCATTTTATAAAATTAAAGACAAACGAAATCTTACAAAATTATATTGCCAATCACCTTTTCCTAAGATAATCATTTTATCTATTTTTTTACATCAAAAATTGTGAGGACTAAGTTTAAAAGCTCAAGAAATGCTAAAAAAGTAATTAAAATTCAATAGAAATTAATTTAAAATAATGAATTACTTAATTGAACTTTGTATAAAAAAACATCATTCACCTTGTTAATACTATAATAATGAAATACACTTTGCCATCTGTTGTTCATAATCGTTTTTCTAATGTTATTTATTTGTTTTTTATCGCCAACATGTTACGGCCTTTTTTTATTGCTGTCTACAAGCCATAAACCGGTTGAAGATTTGGAAAAGGATTTCTCCAAGCGGTTAAATTCGGATTCCCTTTCAAGAAGATTGCAACACTTCAGAATGCCATTGGAAGATTAAAAGACCTTAATTTTACCGAACGTGAAATTTTTACGAGTTCCGACAGCCATAAATTTCTTCGCCGTTACTGATGGTAAACATACATCAGTTGAATGCGATAAGGATCAAGATAGCGAAATAATGGCATATTGTTGGAGTGACTTTAAAGCCCCAAAGGCAGGATCTCACAAAGTTTCGGAATGAAACTTTTCGAAGTATCTCGATAATTGGGTTTTGTTAAACCATGAAATGAAAAGTTAAATTCTGAATGGAGCTTTTGCTATTTACAAAAAACTTATTTAAGGTATCTGAACAGATTAAAAAGGCCGATTTTCGCAAACGATGGTATTTTCCAAAAATTCTTTTATTGGATAGACCAGTCTTTGGGCTATCCAAAACAGGTTTACTTTTGTCTCTACGTTAATTAAAAGTCAAGATATTAATATTTTCGTGATGATCAATAAACTGGAAGTGGACATTTAAATAACCGGAAGTACCGATTTAAGAGGCCGAAAACGCGCTAAAAATTTGTATAAACACAAATTTAGTTTTAAGTACGGAAAATGTTTTGCACAGAAAAACAAAAAATTCCAATACGAGTTTTAATGGTGTTTTGTGGAAATTTGTACCTAAATATGACTTCTTATTAGGGGTATTTAAGTCTACATTTTACATTAAGTTTACATTTTAACGAAGATTTTGTAGGATTACTGAATATCCTTAAGGTTGTTGGAGTGTATCCTAGTGTAAATTCCATTAAAGCATTTGCTGGGCTAATCAGAGATAGAAAAAAATGAATCTAAGCAGTATTCATTTCCAAATGCAAAAATTGCCAGAAAAAATGTAAGTGATTAAAAAAATTATCAAAATTTGAGGAGAAAGAAGGTATAAGCTATAAATATGGTGAATTTTAAGTTTGTACTCCCATAATTTATTACTAAAACAAGTTACAGCATACTTTAAAAGCATTTTTCTCAAAACTGATTTTTATTCATTTGTTGCTCACTTCAAATCAAATAATTCAAAACATAATAATCATATTACTTCGAAATTTGATAGATTTTGTCTTTATACCATTTTCTAGGGAATGAACTAAAAGAATTTAGATCGAGTAAATAGTTTTTTAATTTACAGCCTATTGTTTGAATAATAATGTCGTAATTTTACTAAGAATTTCATGATGAATCTTTGACTGGTTGTAACATTTTTATTTATAATTAGAACCATAAGATTGTAGTTCATTCCCTTGAGAAAACTTAGTATTTTATTTTGGTATAGGTTTTGTTTGGATAAGAATGATAGTTTTTGATGTAACCAATTTGAAGTATTAAAAGAATTTGCTTAAATGTATGCTATTAATGCCAATTTTCACGAATTTTTAAAGTGTATTTCAAATATTGAACTTCTATTATTAATCTTGAATATTCTTAAACTCATTCAAATTTCATGTTTGATGCAATGAATTTTATCTTAAGAATTGTATCGATAATTTGCTTTATAATTTTAAGTATTGTGAATATTTTACACGGTAAAATATTTTAATAATTTGAGGTTTTTTTTCTCTTAATTTCTAAGGGAAACGCTGTACGCAATAAATTTTCAAGAACAGTAAAACTCTTTCCAAACAGTTTCCAAATTATTTTACTTAAATTTGATTTTTTCTCTTTCTTTTGTTAGCTGTGCTGTTTTGGCTTCCTGAAAAATGTAAAAGCTGGTTTCCTTAAATGAAAAATCTGCTTTTTTTAAAAACGAAATCAAGCAAGATATGCCTTTAGTGGATTAATAGACACGTAAGAAAGACTTTAACTTAAAATTAAAATAACTGTTTCATAATTTTTAACACCAGTTTTTATAACCTTTTCCTTTGAAATGATAACATTGGAAATAGTAGTAGGTAATTTGCATAGTAATAAGCTCATAATAAATTAATGAAGGAAAATTCAATGAAATATGACATTTTTTGGCTACTTAAAATTGATGCATTACATTTTAAAATGCATTAAAATTGATGATTTCATTATTTATTTGTGAACTTACACACACACGCACACACACACACACACACACACACACACACACACACACACACACAC
>JAPMOQ010059003.1:1255949-1300784 GCA_026543055.1 Argiope trifasciata | reverse complement strand
GTAGCGCTTCAAAACCGGCGCCAATCGATTCCTCGTGGCCAAAAACCAAAGACCCCCAAGTTTACCGGAATTTATTAATTCTGGGGCGATTTTCGACTTGGCAACCATTCCTCGTATTATAATATTAGATAACTCAAATAAACTTTGCGCTTAAATTTCGGCGAATATGCAACAAATATACTCAAAATCGGAGTAGAAAGCAGACATCAAATTTCAGACATCAAACTCGTCCCGTTTTTGAATTTTCGTAAGCACAGAATGACAGACTTGTATATTATTCTAGGAATGATTTATATCTGCCGACTCAAGGATGCTTGTTATTGTATAAACTATATAGTCAATTTCATCTTAATCAATATAGTCAACTATATAGTCAATTTCTTCTTAATCAATATAGTCAATTTTATCTTTGTCAATATAGTCAACTATGTAGTCAATTTCATCTTAGAGTTTTAAATTACATGCTCATACGCAAAAAAAAAAAAAAAAAAAAAAAAGACTTTCTGTAATCTGAAGATTTATACGAAACTGAAACTGAAAATATTATACGAATATTATTCTTTTTTATTTAAATGGTTTTTAAAAACTAGAGCATAAGACAATACTTATATAATATTTTAATTGTTTGCCCTTAAAGAGCAATTGTTAATAACTTTTTGAAGTAATTATTGTTTGCAATTTGTAATTTTATTCTTCGAATGCTTTTCTAAATGAAATTTTGCAAAAAGCTTTCTTTTTATATCACCAACTGAGTGGGACCCAAAAATAATCGTCTTCTCTATCGATTAAATGCTTTTTAACTGAAATCGATATTTAAACATAGTTCTGAAAGCATATATATGTATATATATGTATCGTCAATTAATCGATTCCCTTGTAAATGGTTAAGTTCTCGTTCGCTGGAAGATTTCTATTAAATGAAAAATGAATTAATCTATTTCTCCGAGTCGAAAGAAATGACTTTTTTCCTCGAAAGTAAAACATTAATGAAAAGGTGGCGAGTAATTCTTCCAATAACGTGGAATTCGGTAGTAGCTCTGAAATTAATAGAACTTATTGCTCCATAATTGTCTCAGAAAGCATTTTTCGAATGTTACTTTTTATTTTTAATCTAATTAATAATCAGTTAGTAGTAATTGTTACATTTTTAAATGTATTGAATGGAACAGTTACAGTTAATTTAAACGGAGCATTATTTAGTTAAAATGTGAAATCAATAAGCATTTTTCTTTATGTTATGCTAGCTGGTACCCGGCGCTTTGCTGCCGCACAAGAAACTTCGTTTGAAATTTAGAATAACTGTCTTGTTTAGTTAGGAATGAAAAAACGAATAACATTTATTTTCGTAACGGAAAAGATACTTCATTTTTATTTATATTGATTACGTAATCTTACAGTGCCTACAACCGTCCAGTAAGTGCAAATAATAAGTATTCAAAGTTCCATCGGAATCGGATGAGCAGTACGGCAGCGCATAAGAGACATACAGACAAACATTCATTTTTGTTTATGTAGATTTAGAAGTAAATAGAAGAAATTTTTAGACTGTTGAGGGTCCAGAGCTTTTTGAGATGCTATTGGATAATAGAAAAGCAATCTTTGAAAACAACAGTTTTTAATTTTCATTTAATAGATTAGAAATTAAAGGTATTCCAAATAACTGCATTACCTGCCTCAAGAGGCTCATAAGTATTATGTTTTTAAAATCCTTGTTTAAATTGTATCAATTTTTTTAAATAAGTGATATTATGAAAATAGGTACAAGGTATTCCATTTTTATCATGCTAAAAATAATAATTGACAGAAATTTTATTTAAAAATAGCAATGTCGAAGTGCGGAAACGATATGTCTTATGCCATCTATTATAGATTTTTTCAAATTAAATTTTGTATATTATTGTTTGAATTAATAATAGATAATGGTTATGTTTTAATCAATCTTATTGACGATTTTGAAATATAAAAGGAAATATACAAATTAAAATTCCTTCTTCTGCGCATTTTTATAAAATAACCATAGGTAGGGGTCTCCCTTAAACTTCCGTGCATACTCCATAAAACACTTGCCACGCCAGAGATGTTTTATTAGATGTTTCCAGAACCAGAGATGAATCCCAATTGTTGTGCGCCAATGTCTTTCATGGCACTGGCGAATAATAATTGGGAAATATTAACCTTTGGAAGGTATTAAGTACTTTTTATGAATCTATTGCATGATCCTTTGAGAGGTATTTGGTTAGTAATCCTTGGTATGCAGTTAATACCATCCGAAAGTCGAATTTGTGTTTAAAAATAGTTTTCGCAAACGACTGAAAAAAAAAATGACACAAAACGGCTCAATGTAGTCACAAAACCTCAAACTAAATTTGATACAATTAAGTCATTGCGTTTGAAATTATCCTGCTTCTTTTTTTCTGGAAATGCAGAGCGACATACAATCAGCTGAAGTTGAATCTGACAACATTTAGCAGGTACCTATGCCACAGATATCAAATCAAGGAATTTTATTTATCTAGCTCTATTCGTTATTTAGTTATCACGTTAATTTATATTGGGTTTTCTTTTGAACAAATTTTAATTGAAATTTGATGTACAAATATGCATTAAATATTATATGTATTGCTCAAATATTGGAGTAATCTTTTAACAAACACTGATGTACATAATTCCAAAAATCTATTTTTGGAACACAGGGAGTTCTGAAAAATCCATTTTTAGGTAATTACGTTATTTTCTCTGCACTTTCTAAGTAAGAAAGTAATAATTGTGCAAAATCTGTCAAAAATAATCTTTATGCACATAAAGTGTTGAGTTTTGAATGAATTTAGTTCCTCCTCTGTTCAAATTTTAACTAGTTTTCTTCATGACAGTTTTGTTTTTCGTGAAATACTTGATTAACATCTTTCAACAGAGCTCATAGCACGTTATCATAGATAAATACTTTTTTTCTTTTTTTTAAAGAAAAATACGAACACAAGAGAAAAAATTACCGATGTTCTATTTTTTCAGGAATTGCAGGCAGAAACGACCGATTCTTTCATTCTCCTCCGACCCTTTTTTCTCATTCCTTCCGGCAAGTATCCTCCTCCCCCAAGTGCCGAAGGTGCTTCAAGAAGAAAACGCAAAAAAGGATTGACCTAAATGAAACTCAATGCCATAAAAGCTTTCCTCGTTTTCTGAGAGACCATTTGTTCAGAGGGAGCAGAATGGGGAAACATGTTCAGGTTAACGGGAACGACATGATAAATGGGTTTCATCTCTTAACATGCTAACTGCCAACCACGAGATAACTCGTAGATTGTATTGTTTTCTAAGACTTCAACCACGAGTAAATTGTAGATTGAATTGTTTTCTGAGACGCCAAAAACGAGATAACTCATAGATTGAATTGCTTTCTAAGACTCCAACCACGAGATAACTCGTAAATTGAATTGTTTTCTAAGACTTCAACCACGATATAACTCGTAGATTGAATTTTTTTCTAGGACGCCAACCACGAGTATCTTGTAGATTGAATTGTTTTCTAGGACGACAAAAACGAAAAACTCGTACATTGAATTGTTTTCTAGGAAGCCAAAAACGAGTAACTCGTAGATTGAATTGTTTTCTAAGACTTCAACCACGAGTAAATTGTAGATTGAATTGCTTTCTAGGACGCCAAGCACGTGATAACTCGTAGATTGAATTGTTTTCTAGGATGCCAACCATGAGATAACTCGTAGATTGAATTGTTTTCTGGGACGACAATCACGAGATAATTCGTAGAATTGAACTGTTTTCTAGGACGCCTACCATGAGTAACTCGTAGATACAATTGTTTTCTAGGACTATAAAAACGAAAACCTCGTACATTGAATTGTTTTCTAGGACGCCAACCACGAATAACTCGCAGATTGAATTGTTTTCAAGGACACCAACCACGCGTAACTCGTAGATTGAAATGTTTCCTATTACGCCTACCACGAGTAACTCGTAGATTCAATTGTTTTCTATGACGCCAACCACGAGATAACTCGTAGATTGAATTGTTTTCTTGGAAGAAAACCACGAGTAACTCGTAGATATAATTGTTTTCTAGGACGCCAACCCTGAGATAACTCGTAGATTAAATTGTTTTCTTGGACGGAAAACAAGAATAACCTGTAGATTGAATTGTTTTCTATTACGCCAACAACGAGTAACTCGTAGTTTCAATTGTTTTCTTGTACGCCAACCACGAGATAATTCGTAGAATTGAACTGTTTTCTAGGACGCCTACCACGAGTAACTCGTAGATTCAATTGTTTTCTAGGACGACGAAAACGAAAAACTCGTACATTGAATAGTTTTCTAGGACGCCAACCACGAATAACTCGTATGTTCAATTGTTTTCTAAGACTCTAACTACGAGTAACTTGTAGATTGAATTGTTTTCTTGGACTCAAACCACGTGTAACTTGTAGATTGAATAGTTTTCTAGGACGCCAAAAATGAGTAACTCGTAAATACAATTGTTTTCTAGGACGACAAAAATAAAAAACTCGTACATTGAATTGTTTTCTAGGACGCCAACCACTAGTAACTCGTAGATTCAATTGTTGTCTAGGACGCCAACAACGAGACAACTCGTAGATTGAATTGTTTTCTAAGACTTCCACCACGAGTAAATTGCAGATTGAATTGTTTTCTATGACGCCAACTACGAGATAAATCGTAGATTGAATTGTTTTCTAAGACTTCAACCACGATATAACTCGTAGATTGAATTGATTTCTAGGCCGCCAACCACGAGTAACTCGTAGATTGAATTTTTTTCTAGGACGCCAACTACGAATAACTCGTATATTGAATTGTTTTCTCAGACTCCAACCACGAGTAACTTGTAGATTGAATTGTTTCCTAGGACGCCAACCACGAGATAGCTCGTAGATAAATTGTTTTCTGAGACTCCAACCACGAGTAACTCGTAGATTGAATTATTTTCTTGGACACCAATCACGAGATAACTCGTAGATTGAATGTATTTCTATGACGCCAACCACGAGATAACTCGTAGATTGAGTTGTTTTCTAGGACGACAACCACGAGTAACTCGTAGATTGAATTTTTTTCTAGGACGAAAACCATGAGTTAACTCGTACTGTGCTTACTTGCCATTTTTGTGCAGCTACGAACAAAATCGTAGTATATCAGTGTTCTTATCGATAGATGGATTCTGGGAAAAGAACAAAGAATCAATACTGGCTTGCTGGAACATAAAACTCATTAAAAAACGGAAAAAAATATAATTGTAAAAATGAGTTCAAATTAGTTTGCTTCATTTTAGGCCAGATTTCTGAAAAATGCCACGGCATTCAACGTGTTAAGTTAATTCTAATTTTCTGAAATGTGCTTAGAAATTATGCATATTTTGAAAATTTCTTTAATCCTTCTTCTTCTTGCATACTGCCGACCACCCCACCACCACTGAAAGTAACAGTATCGACAGGATTTGTGGTGGTCGACTGCTGAATAAGTATTGTCCAATCTTGCATGGATCGACCAGTCAAACTAACATTCCTTTAAGGGTAGTAAATACCTGTCTTTCTCCCCACCTGCACACTCTCAAACAGTTGGTATGAAACTGTCGATCTTTAGCATCATATCCTTCAGGGTTTTGAGATGACCTGGTGCCATCAGTACTGTACTTAAACCCTTATTTACAATCTTCAGGTTTTTCCTTAACTCTGAGACCTCTTACATTCCTTTAAATAGTGTTAAAACGTGCCCATTTCTCCACAAATGCATTTATTTTCCTGGGATCTTCCAAATCTTTGGAAATCTCCCATGTCCAGATATGATTTGAATTAAAAATTTGAAACGCTTCATGATTTTGCGCGTCATCCTTGCGCAGGACCATGCTAATCTTCTGTGTATCTTTCCAATTTTAGTATATGTACTGCGCAAGTGAGTACCGAATGCTTTAATACCCTCAATGATCACACGGTAGTTACAGAAATCATACCTACATTCAATATTTTGTAATAATTGTTAATGAATGCATTACAAGGCATTCCTGGTCTCATCCACGCTGCACAGCTTTCTGCTTGGTGTTTGGAGGAATATATTTATTAGAGAATGTGCAAGAAATTTTGGAGGAAGCCACATCTGTTAGTTAATTTGTATTTCTTTTAACATCTGATATTTTACAAGAACTGCTGATGCAGATTACTTTTTTAGGAATTTATGAATAACGGGGTTTTTGTTTCTACCTCATGTACTTGGATTCCTATATCATTTGGAACAAAAATAATTTTGTAGCAATATTCGGATATGAGACGTTAAAGTAAATAAGCATACTCCCTAAAAATTGAAGATGATTCTTGACATTTATATATTTTCTTTAAAAGATTATCAGTGACATAAATTTATGCGATAGAGTGAAATATAACTAATATTTTCTAAGTGAAAGTTGTTTCTATTTGAAACAATAAGGTCTAAATTACCAAAAAAAAAAAAAAAAAACTCAATGAATAAAATTTTCAGACATTTAATCTTAGTGTAAGTGTTTTTTTTTGTTGTTGTTTAATTTTTCTTTTATACGTTTCTACAATAGTAACTTCGATTTTGGATAAAAATGGTTCCATAAAATAAAAAAGAAATTATTAAGTAAAGAAATTATTGAAATTATTAAGTAAAGAAATTATTAAAATTATTCAGTAAAAGAAATCCTTGAAATAATTAAGTAAAGAAATTATTGAAATAATTAAGTAAAGAAATTATTGAAATTATTAAATAAAGAAATGATTGAAATGATTCAGTAAAAGAAATTTTTGAAATTATTAAGTAAAGAAAATATTGAAATTATTAGGTAAAGAAATTATTAAGTAAAAGAAATTATCAGTATATACATTAAAATGTCCAATATTTAAATTATTTTAAGTAAGAAAAAGTTGTTACTTTAATCTGGTTCTACGATTTTTTAATTTGATACTGCAACAATCATTATTTACCTTAGGACTTCTCAAACATATTTGACAATCTGATGTATCATTTTCATAATAAGTACTATTTTGCAACATCTTTTTTTCAAGACACTCAATTTATTCGAGACACCATGGAAATTTGCTTTTCCTTTTTTCTTGGCTTTTGGAAATTTGATTTCGAAACAATCGTAACACTTTTGAGGCTAAATATTATGACGTCTTTGAATCATCTTTATGCAAAACTCACGTTTTTGTTTTTCGCAGATAACTTCTGATGTTTACGATCAATGATCAAACGTATGCGTAGAAAGAGATAATCTTTTTTTGAATTCTCTTTGATTGAATTCTGGAACACCATGAATTTAAATCGTGTTCATTTTAATATTTATAAAAGAGATATTTCACTGATTTGTATTTCAAATATCTAATGTGATACTGCAGAACTTAGATATTTTAAAGATAACACTGTTTCTTACAATCTTATATTATCTTCTTAATGAAATTATCCTTTTTAATTAAAAAAAAACCCTATAACTAGTAGTTGTTGGAATTGTATAACTGTCAAGAAACTATTTTTACTTTACATTTCTAATTTAAATTGCATAAGACTGCATGGTGCTATATATTTTTAAGTATTTTTCACCAGGTTTGGTCGTAGTGGGTGGATGGTGTGAGAAGGCAATCAGCCGACCTCAGTAGGAAAAGAATGACAGCGTTTATTGACATAAATACACCTATAGAAAGACGACGAATACACAAACGGCAAATATGTACAGTAGAGACGAAGACAGAGCCACACACAGAAGCACACTACAGCAAAAAGAAGCTTACAAGTCGCAAATGGTAGTAGTAATAGCTATAGCAGACAAAGATGCCAGGCAGAGTTTAGTAGAACATCTTAGTAGGTTTAGTCTACGCTCACGTAGGTCTTTCCAAACGGCTGAACTTCTCCACTATCTCCTCGCTTTAGCTGCACAACTTGCTACTGAATCTCTACTTTTCACAGTACTTGATTTTTTCCTATGATTGAACACCACTTGCCGATTCCATCTCAATACTCCTAGCAGCATGAAACTGCCGACCTTTTATAGTTCCCGGGTGGTATACTTAGAATATTCTAGGCCGTATCTCGGTTATCTCGGTTCTTGAAACTCTCGAATTTATCAGCATTGCTTTTTTTGGCAAAGTCGCCAAGCTCTGAGATCACTGACACAACAAGAGATCAACACCCACAAGGCTGATCGTAAAATAGTCTTTCTATTTATGGTGGGAAAGAAATTTTCAGGTTCGTAACATTATTTTGGTAGAAAAGGGAATTTTTTTCTTTCCGGTAGATCCTTATAAATGAGATATACATTGATATAAAATGAAATTTTTAACGACGTTTATTCCCAATGATAATTTATTTTACTTATAATATTGTGACCAAACATCCAGGATACATTAAAAGCGTCCAAAATATCTGATATTTTGTCTAGGATTGTGAAAAAATAGCTCAGAAATTTTATGTTAGCATTCAGGGCATATTTATTTTACTTCTGAATGAAGATAATTGACTCTATCAGAATAACGACTCTCGTAGAAGATCATAATATTCTTCAATCAAAGCATACGGGCTTAATATCAAAAGAACCGTTTCTCCATGTAAATGGAGACCAGATTCTGAATCCCTTAGAAATAAACGTGGAATCTATTGCAGTAAAAAATGTTTATGCATTTTTTTCCCTCTTAACTCTTTTTTCTGACATAAAATGGAAAAACTGAATAAGAATCAAATATAAAAATAAGATGCTATAAGAACTATTTAAATCAAGAAATGGAAATCTCTGCCATATATTTAATTTGCATTACTTTACTCAATTATGATTTTGAAATTTAGCATCAATTCTTTAATAGTCAGTAATCAAACCATTGTACTTTTCAAAAGCGATGTTTTTATTAAGCTTACACACTGGGACTTTTCTTTAAATAAACAAACGTAAAAATGTTTTGTTAGCAAAATGTATGCTCTCTGAATGATGCTTTCCCGAATTATTCGGTGGAACTTAGAATTGCAAATTTCCCCTTTTATTTCCACTTAACTTTCCATTCAAGGAAGGCTTTAATTCTTAGAATAAATTTTGAGTATGCAGTTATTTGAAAGGAATAAATAATTAGAAGCCAAGAGAAATTCCGCAATAAATAGAATAATTTCTTCGCAATTGAATAATTTATAAGCTGAAATGAATTCCTTAAAAAAGTTCAAGAAAAATATTCTAACGAGCTCTTTGAAATTAACCAATTTATACACAGTATTCATTCATCGCGCAGTTACAATTTCATAAACTGTTTATGCGGAGAAGTAGAATTTGAAAATATTTCCGAAACTGAAGATAAAAGAAGTTATTGAAATATTTAATTATTATTCCTAAAACTCATATTGATATCTGCTTCGAAAATAGCCTTTTTGAAGATGATTTAGGCATTAAAAACTATCTGTACTTACATTTATGAAATTTAAATATTAAATTTATTTTTCCAAATTAAGTCGAACATATTAAAATTAACTCCTTGTTCTTGAAATCAAATTAATGAATATATAAATTAAATAATAAACCGAGTGCCTCTAAATGATGTAATTATTAATTTTATTTTTATTTTACTTCTGAATTAGTTTTATTTTTTCAAGAGAATACTGTCGAAATGATGTTACCACCATTATATACCAGTCTTTGATGTTGCTAAATCACCGATTACAGCGTAAAGTATAAGATACCGAATTTCTTTGCTATGGGATTGAAAGCAAAAGAAAAAAATTATTAATTTCATCTAAGCTATTTGCTTTATTTACTCAACTAAACAAAAGAGCTCAGTTCATACACGCAACAAAGCTCGATTGCCGGTGCACTGGCTTAGGGGTAGGCTGTCTTCCCCGTGATCTGTGCTGTCCAGGTTCCAGTCCTGGTTGTTCTTTTCTTGTGTTCCATCAGTGAGGTGCGTGAATGAGCCCACCTGTAAAAAGGGGTTGTGCAAGCGAACTATCTATATCCCTTGAAATATGCTTTCTTCAACAGAAGGAAGCCAAACCCTTTTAAACTTTTAATATTTAAAAAAAAAACTGTCAGTTTTAAAGATGATATCTTCCATTTTTTAAATATTTTTCTGGCTGCTTTAATATTGTAAAATTCTTATTTTTAATTTATATATAATTTTTGTTATCTATGCAGTGCACAATTATCTGCTTTCAGCAATTACCCGGTTTCCTCTAACGTTCTTTTGTACAAAATACATTTTAACAAGCTAAAAATTAATGTGAAGCCCCACATTTTGCAATCTGTTCTGGTAATGAGCACTATTCGATTATTTTCCGCTGTGGTCTAAGCAACATCTTCTACTTCAGTGCTCATATTTTTTATAATTTTCCATTACTTATTCTGGCTTTATTTATTTCAATGAGTTGTTCTTCTATAGCTGCCGTCCTATTCTAAGGATAGCGCGTCTTTTTTCAGATCTGGATGCCCAGTGTTCCAGCCCTGGTTCCGGCATGGTTGTTCTTTGTGTTCTGTCTGCGAAGTGTGTGAAAGAACCCTCCTGTAAAAAGAAACTGTGCAAGCGAATGTTTGTGTGTTATCTTCTTTTGAGATCGACGCCAAACTACTGCCTTCAGGTGCTCAGGGCCTTTACCGTCAGAAGGTACTGCACTAACCCGACTTAAAATTACCGATTTCGTCAGCGGGCTTGTCCGTGGCAAGCGTCACAAGTAACAACAAGAATAACTTTCCTCTGCCAGTTTTTGCAGTTTTGCTAAATACTTTAAATTTCTATGTATAACATTTAATAAGTAATGATAAGAAGAGATCAGATCTAATTCAGTTCAAAATGTTAATCTAATCAAATCTAAGATTAGATTAACATTTTGAACCCTCTATTCAATTCATAATTCAAAATAACATTTATCATTAAAATTAATGTTATTTTAAATTATGCCATCCGTTATGTAGCCGTCCGTTCAAATGATTTTCAGTGAAACGTTTGTCCCGAAAGATTTGAAATGAAGATAGTGAAGATAGTTTAGCTAGAAATCAGTTTAACTTTCATTTGGGAATAATGATTTTGCAACTAAGTTAATATTGATTTATTCATCGAGAATAATTTTATTAATTCATTTGGATAATAACTATCTTCATTTCAAATATTTCGGTACAAACATTTCGCTGAAAATCGTTTGAACGGATGACTGCAAAATGAAGCATACATAAAGTAAAAAAAGAAAATGGACACAAAATTATTCAGTCTTTTACAACATTCTGTTATTTTTATTCTAGAAGATTCTAAAGTAAGATCGAAAAAAGCTTTCAGCCAATACAGGATTTTATTCTTCCGCGCAACGTTTTTGAAAATCTCGAGAAACCCGCTTTCGATTCGTTCCAGAGCAAGGGCCACATTGTTCCTTAAAGTGCTTCCCAATTCTTGTCCCCCCCCTGGGGGATTGCATTTTTAGAACAGCAATTGTTGGGGCACCTTTTCGATGTCTTCACAATACCATTTGAATTCCTTGCGTGTTTTAAGTCTTCTTAGTCCTGGCTCAAAGCATACATGCCATCCATTGCGTAATTCTATTATACGAAATGTAATAATTTCCCTAGTATTTCAAGATACTTAAAGGTACTTCCTTCGACTAAGTTCGAAGAAAATGTTTTGGAAAAATTGGATTTTTAAACACTATTTAAAATTATAGTTTTTAGTTGTATTGTCGATTATAGTACAAAATACTATAAATGCAACATTATTTGAAAATATGATATGTTTTAAGAAATAGGAAAGTGGGTTGTAAATGCTAATGAAATTGAATCGAAACGGTGAACACTCTACACAAAAGGGTCATGCAGCAATCCTATTTTTCTTTGTACTCAAATTATAAAATATAATGATATTCCATAAATTTACACAATTTTTCAAAAAAAAAAAAAAAACCCATAAATGAAAAAGCTTTTTACTAACAATAAAATTATTGGTTCATTTCATTACCCATATTATTTAAAACACACGCTGAAATGTTTATGTCAATACCTAAATTAGATTTTGAGATACAATGTTAACGGTGCAGAATTGTCACGAAAATTAAATGCTTGAGAAAACTGAAGACACATTTTATCTGAAAAATCTGTGACCCTGAATGATAGGTCAGGCCTTCTTTTTCCTAAAAGAGATGAACACTTTTAGGAAGAGGAAAGTCTGAACTGCAAGAAATAATAAACAAACATTCGCCAATGCGGTAGACGGTGAGTGCTTTTCACGCAATCGGATGCCTTCACTTATTATAAAAATATTTAAATCTTTTAAATTATTTATTTGGAAATCTTACATTGTTTCAAGCTATGTTTTCATGAGTGCGAAAGAAGTGTCCTTTCCTGTGTTTATAATTTGTCTAATTGGGACATATAAATGATATATAGATAGATAGATAGATATTCTTTAGAGTTTTTACAAGAGAATTGTAAATACATTAGACGAAATAGGGTAAGATTTCTTAAACTGAATACTAATTTGGTTTTACAATTTAATAAATTTGAAACATTTCATAATTTCAATAATAAAAGTTTATATTTTTCTACATTAATTATAAATTGGATTTATCCATTAAAAGAAATTGACAGTGTTGAGACGAAGCGATATCAAGAATTCATTTTCTGAAAATCGAAGACTAATTTACATAACATTCCTTTTTTTGCAACACATTCTCTGTATTAAACTGTTTTTAGTAATAACTTCAATCTATTCGCAAAGATAAGAATAAGTAAAGACATTACTTTATCATAAAAGCTATTTAATCAAAACATAAAATAAGGCTTTGCAAATGCTTCGCTATATTTTATATGATAATGCATTGGAGATAGTATTTACACAAATTCAATTTCAGTAATGTTTATTTAAGTTTTTTCCCAGAAAAAGTTAGCGGCTATTTATAAAAGCTTTTTTTCTATTCAGCGAATATTTTTTCTTTGATTAAATCGATGATTAACGATTTTGCCATTTGTTATGTCTTTCATAGAAAACTTTTTTTTGAAATCCAATGTTCGACTTTATATTTTGATACTTATAGACAACTCGAAAATTGTTTTTGGAAGTTGATTTATCCCGAAGATCGATACTAAGTACTTCATTTTTTCAGTCCTATATCGACATTATTAAAAGAGTTAGTAGATTTTTTTGCATTTGAATGACATGGGATATTGAGTTTCTTAAACCACTTTGCGATTAAAAGATAATCAGTTGCGTTCTAAAATAATAATACGAGAAATAATAAGAATGTTTCAATTCTGCGGAATGGAATATGCAAGAAATAAGCTATAATGTACATACTTTCGAAACTGCCCACATGTGCAAAAACTATATTTAATCGCATTAAGGTGGCAAAGATTTTTTTAAATTAAAAAAACTATTTTCAATAGCTCTGGTTTGTTAAAGAGTCATTTTAAAAAGAAGATAGCTTCTTGTGCAATTCTCTCTGCAATAAAAAACAAATTCGAGCTCATTCAATTATAAATCATCTATTACAATGATCCCTTCTGCCTTATGATGTCATGTTCGATTTTCATGCTATAAGATTCTCAAATGATCGCAAATTTAAATTCCTTAGAGCAATTAATGCGCGTTACACACACATGAATTTCCTAACCAAAGTGATGAGGCACTTGCTTTTGTTTTGACTGGAATCACAAAACATATCTTATGAAAGGACTGAATTTTCAGACTTTGCTTTCCTCCTCTTGAAATGGTATTGTTTTCTAATTAGACACGCTCATAAAATTTCTATTAGAACGAGACAAATTAATTTAGATATGTTTTAATTTAGAGGTAGATAGTTCTTTTCGCTTGCAGAAAACAACTCATAGTAGCTATATATTAAAAAATTCAAAGAGTTAGAGAAAAAAAATTCTTTTCAATACTAAATACAAAACCCTTCAGTCAAAGAAAATGATAAAATCTTTTTACACATTTTGAAAGCGTCTGAAATTATTATTTGATTGTGAAGAATCTTGTCGTTTTTTGTGATTAAATGCATCCTTTCATAAACCTTTCAATATTTTAATATGAAAGGTGAAACCGTTGAAATAAATATTTTTAAATGCTCTTAAAGAGAAATGCTCTCCAATGAAACGTTCTGAAAATGAAGTGTTCTTAAAAGAAATGTTATTAAAATGAAGTGTTATTTTCTTAAAACGATGTGTTGTCAAATCTAAAATTCTTAAATTAAAGTGAATTTAAATAAAAAAAATTCTTAAAATAAAATGTTTTTAAAAGACATGTTCTTAAATATAAAAAATCTTAAAATGCTCTTCAATAAAAAATTCTTAAATTAAAATGTTTATAAATAAAAAAATTCTTAAAATAAATTGTTTCTGAATGACATGTTCATAAATAATAAAAATTAGCATGTTTTTCTTAAAATGAAGAGTTCTTAACATAAAGTTTTCTTAAAACAATTAAATATATAGATATTACAGAAATTTTTTTAATAAAATTTTGAAAATAACTAAAATGTTTAATTTTTTAAGCTGATATTCAAAAACAGAAATTAACAAATATTCTTGAACGAAACAGAATCAAATCAAAATAGAAAAAAAAATAATTTTTTCAACTATACAACGCAATAATAATTTAAATAATCTATACTTATAATGAAGCTCAATGTGTGTGTTTGTGTGTGTGCGTATGTGTGTGCGTGTGCGTGTGTGTGTGCGTGTGTGTATGTGTGTGCGTGTGTGTGTGCGTGTGTGTATGTGTGTGCGTGTGTTGGCGCTCTACAGGCCAGACCGTTGGACCTACAGCTACCAAATTTGGTACATGTATACCTTGGAGGTCGGGAATGTACTACTCGGAGCCCTTTATTCGAATTTTTTGTTAGAATTTGAATTAATTAAAATTTAAGAGAAATTTCGACGTTTTTCCGCTATAACTTCCGAAAATATTATTGCACAAACATGATCTTTATATCAATTTAAAGATAAAAAAAATTAGTTTTGTAACGGT
This sequence comes from Argiope trifasciata, assembly GCA_026543055.1. NCBI lineage: Eukaryota > Metazoa > Arthropoda > Arachnida > Araneae > Araneidae > Argiope > Argiope trifasciata. The sequence continues at coordinate 1,285,827 of JAPMOQ010059003.1, read as the reverse complement.
ATCAGTTTTTTAAATTTATAACGTAAGCTTCAATTTTTAACGAATTTTTAAAGAAATATTTTAACCATGTTTTTATCACGCGACTGGATAAAATAAAAGAAAGCAGGTAGTTTGAATAAAAAAAACTATCATCGCAAAATAAATCTAAAGAAATGCAACTTTTAACACGTGACTGGATAAAATAAAAGAAATATAAAATGTGATATTTCTAAAAAAATAAATGCAAAGCAAAGAATTCTATGATCATTTGCAATATCTAAATAATGAATTCAATGAATCGTTTTACGGTAAACCTGATCGAATTTAGATAGGATATGCATTGAAATCCCGACTTAATGGCATATTTCTATTATCGTTTGCAATATCTGTATCATTAATTCAATTTTTTTTTCATTATAAAATGTGATAGATTCTAAAAAAATAATTGCAAAGCTATGGTTTCTGTAAAATCTGCAAGAGCACGTCAAAGGGAAAAAAATTAGGTTTCATCACCGTGTCGCCATCATTTTCACGAAAGTTCAAATTTAAAAAAAACTATCATCGCAAATTAAATCTGAAGAAATTCAACTTTTAACAAGTGACTGGATAAAATTAAATAAATATAAAATTTGATATTTTTTTTTTTTAAATGTAAGGCAAAGAATTCTATGATCGTTTGCAATATTTAAATTATTAGTTGAATAAATTATCTTTATTTATACAGGATTGAATTTATACAGGATATGTATTCAAATTCCTTTCCAATGGCCAATTTGTAAAATATTATTAATAGGAATATATATTGTTTAATACTATTAATTTGATTTAAATCAAGTAAATAATTACATTTTATGTAGTTTGAGTCAAACAATGCATTTATGAATAATGAGTTTTAGATTTCTTCAGACTTTGCTCTGTGAGCCATATTTTACAAAATATTTTTATTAATGTTTAAAATAAAAGTTGCTACATCAATCAGTTTTCTAAATCAATCATTAAAACTGACTGATTTATAAAATTAAAGAATATGATTAGGAAAACGCGTTCTTTTAGAACTTTCAGTCCATCATCTTAAAGAAAATATTCATTTCAGGTCAATAAATGCCCGGAGTTACTTCAAGGCTAATGAATATGTGATTTAATTGAAAATTTTAGAACCCATTACTCATGGCGAACCAGCTGGTCGCCAAAGGCGGCTAGTGAGCAATAATTTAACCAGTACTTCACCCGACATTATTACAAGTATTATTATTTTGTTTCTACATTAAATAATCTCATTTTTTTTCAACTTCAACACTTTATATCATTTGAAGACTAAAGTAAAATCATTTTCACTGGCTAGAAAGACCAAATATTAAAAATTCAATGCCATAGGAATAATACATTTTTGGGTACACTAAATGACACATTAAAGCTACTACTTTAGTATGTCTACTTATGACACACTTAAAAAACCCTCAAAAAACTCATTTTAGTAGGTATTTTTATTTTTAAAAAATTTTACCTTACTGCCCCCCCCCCCTCTCTCCTTCTGAGCAGTTCGATGCTTGAATGATTTTACAGAATTCTCCTCTTCCTAAGCGCCATTTTTTCATGAGAATTTTGATACTTCTTCTTTTTATGTATATTGATCGCACAGAAAATGGTTTTTGAAACTCGATTTGACATAAAGATTGATATTGAGTCCTTAATCTCTTCGCACGTGTGACGGCATTTCTGAAAAAAAAAGTTAATGGGATATTTTCACGCCTGGATTATACGGTATGTTTTAGTTTTATGACACATTTTAAGATTGAAGAAAACTTCGATTTTGCAAAGAGTATATACATCAAATTTAATGAATGTTTCATTTTTTCCTGCGTGTCATCGTGTTCCAACATGATACTAGTTTAGAGATAACTATAATCAAGGTATTCATAATTCTTCCATAGGTCCTACTTTGGAACTGTTGATTCCTTTTAGTTTCATGTCCAAAAGTTTTCACTCACTTTATAAAAGAAACACAAATCTCCGATAGTTTCCTTTCTTTTCCCGCCCTCGTGGTCTCTTATATAGGTTAGTTTAGTTATATTAATATATATCAACATGAATCGATTTAATCTAATAGAATCCTAAAACAAGCGTTTTTATCGAATTTTGTGCTAAACTTGTCCAAAGAGTTCTCTGTTTATCAGTCTGTTAATCACATACATAAAAACCCAATTAATTAAATCAATGAAATTCGGTATTTTATTTTGTGACTACAAATCTATTCTTTTGATTTCATTCTGCTGATAAAAAAGGCTTGTTTTAGGCAAGTTTCACATTCGCACGCTCGATTCAGTAAGAATGCTAGATTCGTTAATAATCTGCATTTTGTAACCACTTTTCAGTAAAGTCCTGAAAGGCGTTTGCAAACTCAGACAAAGGTAAGAGGAGTTGGTTAGGGAGATAAGATTTTAATCCTAGAATATCTCGAGGAGACTATTCCGTTGGTTTTATTTGACCTTAAGGCAGTGATTCTCAACCTGTGGGGCGCGCCCCCCTAGGGGGGCGCGAGCACACTAATGGGGGGGCGCGAGCATATCCAAGAGAAAATGTTATTTAAAAAAATTGATTAAGTTACTGAAAGGAAAGAACACACACATACAAAACAAAATACATTTCGACATATTTAATAATTAACTTATTAAATTAAAACAACTTACTAAATTAAAAACAAATTTAATAATTATTAGTGACTTCCTTGGGCCTGTTTTATAGAGCAAAGTTTTTCGAAGGAGGGTTTCATATTAGAAATAGACACTCTCAGTTCTTTTTCTATAATTAGCTGAGATCTGAGATTTTGTCTTCAAAGAAGCCACAGCAGAAAATTCAGTTTCGCAAAGGTAAGATGTTGAAAATGGTAGTAGAATACGAAATGCCCTTGTTTTTAGTGCAGAAAATTCATCATCCACTCCTGCCCAAAATTCAAAGAGTGATTTATTACTAAATTGTCTTTTGGTTTCGCCGCTTGCTGTGAAGTCTATGAAGGTTTCTTCCTCTTCAATTAAGAGTCCTTCTGGAGTATTTTGAAATGGATCCCTCACCCACTTGTAACTTTATATCAGTTTGTCGTCGGCAAGAAAGTACTTTTTAAAATTCTTTGCTAGCATTGCTAAATGATTTTCAATGGTTACAAAAATAACTTTTATATGTTGTTCTTGAGCCTTGTAAGTTTTAATACAATCATTCAAATTTGCAAACATTGTTAAGTTTTCTTGCTTTAAATTTCTGCTCCACAATTCCAATTTTCTACAAAAAGCATTAACTTTATCACTCGTATCCAATATATGTGTATTTTCTCCTTGCAGTTGAAGATTCAAGTTATTTAATTTCTCGAATATGTCGACCATGTAGCTCAATTTCATCACAAATAAACTATAGCGAAAATTCTCAGCTTCCGGTCTGTTTTCCTCTTCTAGGAAAACGGCGATTTCTTCTCTTAATTCATAAACACGTTGCAAAAATTTCCCTCGTGATAACCATCTTGCCTCGCAATAAAATAGTAACGCTGAATGTACTGCGCCCATGTCTTTACAAAGTGCGGAAAAGATTCTTGATTTCAGAGGTCTCATTTTTATATAATTTACTACGGTTACAACCGTAGTTAACACAATATTCAAACCAGGACTCATTTCTTTGGAAGCCAAAGCTTCTCTGTGGATCATGCAATGTGTCCAGACGCACTGTGGTGACTTTTGTTTCACAAGTGCTTGAATACTTTGGAATCTTCCGGACATAGAACGAGCACCATCGGTGCATATTCCGACACAATTTTTCCATTCTATGTTTGCCTCGTTCATAAAATCATTTAAGATAGCAAATAATGAGAGTGCTGTTGCTTTGAGTTCTATTGGTTTGCAGAAAAGTAATTCTTCTACTACTGACAAATCATCACAAAATCTAACATAGGCAATGAAATGAGCATCTTTATTACTATCTGTTGCCGCATCGAGTTGTATTGAAAACAATTTGTCACGTAACTTCGACAAAAGCTGACACTCTATATTTTCAGCTATATCAGCAATTCGATGGGCAACAGTATCGTTTGAAAGAGGTATAGACTGTAATTGTTTTGCAAAATTATCTCCAAACATAATTTCTACAATCTCAATTGCGGCTGGCAAAATAAGCTCTTCACCAATGGTGTGAGGCTTTTTACATCTGGCTATTTTATATGAAACTTTGTAAGAGGCAATTAAAGCTTTTTCCTTCACAGACAAAGTTTTTTTAAACAATGATTTTTGCTTTTCATATGATTTTAATTTTAATTCGGAGAATTCTCTGGGTTTGTTTACGTACTCACTATGAAGCGTTTCCAAATGTCGTTTAAGTTTGTTAGCTTTCATGCTGTCTGCCGCCAACATTTTTGAGCAAATGATACACAGGGGCCTTTCTTCTTCATTTACTTCAGTACTAGTGAACCCAAAATTTAAGTATTCTTGAGAATATTTTCTTGATTTTATTTTCGGAACCACGCTCGTCTGTTTACTTGTTGATGCTTGTCTATCGTCTACTGCTCGCTTACGCCCACTTAAAAATCTATTTATGATTCTGCATAAGTCTGCTACCGGTAATATTTAATATGATGAATTGCCATTACAGTAAAAGCTCCTTATCCGCGGTTTCACTATTCGCGGATTAAAAATATACGACCCGATTCCTCTATTCGCGGCTAAAAATTTCTTTATTCGCGGATCTAATGAGTACATACACAATAATAAAAGGATTCCAATAAGTATCTAACTCAATATCCTTGGTAAATATCGTCAAATGGACTAGTAAAAAAAAAGTAAAATAGATCTTATTACACTTTTGTATAATGCTGCAATGATTAAAAAATTGAGCTAATTATACGAATACAGAATCGATGACTCAATTTAATACAATAATCCACCGGAAACATGAATAAGAAAAGTGAATAGACAGGCAATAATAATAATGATGAAAAACTAAAGTCATTTTTTTTTTTTGCTTCTTCATTGGCGCCACTCCCGTCTGGCCAGATGAATCAAAAATATTTTTTAATGTTGCTGTTCCGCTCTACGGTAAAAGCCGCTTTGCGTGTTTTATTTTTTCGTTTTTCACGTTCATTACAAAAATTGTGATCGAGTAACAAGTCTCTTCCGCTCTTTTTCGAATTTATAATGTTAACTAAAAAAATGAGAAACGAGTTTCGACACGAAAAAAATCCGTGTTACCGCTTAAAGTGAAAACAGAAATGCTTGATCGTTTACGCCTTGGAGAGTCATGTGCATCCATATCACGCTCAGTCAATGTCAACGAATCGACTGTACGATCGATAAAAAAATCCGAAGATAAAATAAGGTCGTCTGTAGCTTCAACTTCACTGTCAGAGAAAATTGTTCGTGATCCAGCAATAGAAAAAATGGAAATGGCGTTGTCATTATGGATCGAAAACCGCAACCAAAAAAGGGTGCCCCTCAGTGGTTCAATGGTCCGGGAGAAGGCAAAGCATCTTTACGCTCATTTTAATGAATTTGATGGTATCTGTAGTGGTGAATGTACAGATGGAGGATTTCAAGCATCGGAAGGTTGGTTCAATAAATTTAAGGTAAGACAATCATTGCATAACATTAAAATCGTTGGAGAAGCAGCGCCTGCAGACACTGCTGCAGCAGAACGATATCCAGAAGAATTTGCAAAGCTAGTAGCTGATGGGGGATACAAACCTGAGCAAATATTTAATGCAGACGAAACTGCACTGTTTTGGAAGAGAATGCCAAACAAAACATTCATTTCTAAAAGCGAAAAGCCTGTTCCTGGATTTAAGGCAGCAAAGGATAGAGTTATACTTCTGCTATGTTCTAATGCATCTGGAGATTGTGTCATTAAGCCACTGATGCTTTACAGATCGCTTAATCCTCGGGCTTTAAAAAATCTAAACAAGGACAACCAGACAGTGTTTTGGCGCGCTAATAAGAAAGCGTGGGTTACAAGCGCTATTTTTTGTGAATGGTTCCGGATTTGTTTTGTTTCTGAAGTTGACATTTATTTAAAAAAACAGAATTTAGACTTTAAAGCACTTCTAGTTTCGGACAATGCACCAGGTCATCCTCGTGAACTTGAAACTATGCATCCAAATATAAAAGTGACATTTTTACCACCCAACACGACGGCTTTACTTCAACCTATGGACCAGGGAATAATCCAGGCCTTTAAGCTCTATTACATTAGACGAACCTTCAAAATCATATTGGATAATATGGAATGTAATCCTGATATGAATTTTATGGAATACTGGAAGAAATTTGACACAGCAAAATGCATCGTAAACATAAAAGAATCATTGGAAGAACTGAAGCCACACACATTGAAGTCATGCTGGAAAAAACTGTGGCCTGCTTTGACTGCGAAAAATGAATCTGTGCAAATTCAAACTTTGACTGCAAACATAGCCGAAATCGCGAATGGAATAGGACGAGATGGGTTTGAACAGATAGAATCAAGTGACATTTAGGAATTGCTTGAATAGCAAGATGAAGATTTGACTGAAACCGACTTGCAGGAAATGTTAAATTGACATCCCATTCATTGAAGAAGAGGCTTCCACAAGCACTGGAAACGTGACATTTTATTTGAAAAATCTTAGTGAAGGTTTAAGACTGGCAAATGAGCTTTGTGATTTCTTTATGAACATTGATTCCTCTATGGAACGAAGTTTTATTTATAAGAGGCCAATTGCTTATGCGACTGCTGCATATCAGTCTGAATGGAAGGAGCTTTTAAAAACTACCAAGCAAGAGAAAATTACAAAATTATCAAATCATTGCCTAAGCCTTAAGATAATGAATCAAAATGTTCAAAAACTTCAATTAAGTTGATATATATATATATATCAAATATATATATATATATCTAAATATATATACAAGGTGGCCAGAAATAAAACACCCCTACTCTGACCTCCATGGATATCGAACTACTCAGTGTAAAGGCTCAAAATTTTGTACACATACTATTCAAAATATGGGGAAACGGATTTCACGAAAAAAAAATTAGTTCCTGAAATCACCGATAGGTGGCGCTGCACAACTGGAACTATGATCAAAAGACACAAATAATAATAAAAATTAAAATGTTTATGCGGAATGGAATGCTTCCATGCTTCCTTTTTAATTTTTCTGCCCCTTATGGAAAATAAAAATAGTAAAGAAGCTAGAACTCCCGTTGTAACTGCAATTTCATACTGTAACCAGAAAAATTTGCATAAAGCATGGTTAGAAGCCATGTTCTGGGTATAAAAGAAGTTAAAAGGTGGGGAATGTCATTCTTATTAGTGATGGCTGTCACGCTGCCAGAACGCGCTTTGCTTGTGAAGTTGTTTTACGAGAATAAAGGAAATGCTCCAGCAGCACTTCGAGAGTTTCGCCGACTTAAGGATTTGCATAAGGGACCATTGCTTCCACAAGCTCTCAGGAGAATGATCGCTCGATTCGAGGAAACTGGACATCTTGGAGTTCAGCCTGGTCGAGGACGCAAACCGGTTCGTTCAGATGTCGTTGAAGATGTTGCCACCGGTATTGTTGAACAGTCAATGGATAATGTTTTAGGCTGCAGTAGTGCACGTGCAGTGTCACGACACTTGGGTGTTCCCTATAGCACAGTGTGGAACGTACTCAGAAAAATGGTGCATTGTTTCCCGTACAAAATCCGCCCTAATCAACAATTGCTGGCCACAGACAGGGAGATGCGACTGACCTTTGCATTGACATTTCTTGCTAGAGTTGAAGTGGATGCATCGTGGCCGTGGCAGATTCTGTGGAGCGATGAGGCCCATTTCCACCTCAGTGGAACAGTGAACACCCATAACTGTCGCATATGGGACACGACAAACCCCCGTACCTTCCAAGAGATTCCACTCCACTCACCGAAAGTTACAGTCTGGTGTGGATTCACAGCCACATTCATCCTTGGACCGTTCTTTTTCGAAGAGGTTACTTCCAATGGCCTTGAGACATGTACCGTGACGGCCAACAGGTACAAAAGGATGCTCGAAACATTTGTTGTACCCCATTTGCAGCAGCGCCAATGCCTTGACACCATTACTTTTATGCAAGATGGAGCACCTCCACACATTGGACTCCCTGTGCAACAGTTTCTTCGCCAACATTTCACCACTGACAGAATAATCAGTCGCGCGTTTCCGACAACTTGGCCATCTCGTTCACCGGATCTTAATCCGTGTGATTTTTGGCTTTGGGGACACTTAAAAAACCTTGTTTATCGAGAACGTCTGATAACCTTGGCAGATTTGAAAGAGAGTATCAGTCTGCATGTGAGAAGCATCTCAGATGACCAGTTACGATCCGCAGTTGAACAAGCTGTCCACAGACTTCACATTTTACATCTTCAGGAAGGGAACCATATTGAGCAGCATTCCCTGCATCGATAACGTCCTTGTTTCATGTATGCTTGGTACTTTCAAATAAAATGTGTTTAAAACGTGTTTTTGTGTCTTTTCAGCATACGTCCAGTGGTACAGCGCCACCTATCGGTGATTTCTGGAACTAAATTTTTTTTCCGTGAAATCCGTTTCCCCATTTTTTGAATAGTATGTCCACAAATTTTCAAGCCTTTACACTGAGTAGTTCGATATCCAGGGAGGTCAGAGTAGGGGTGTTTTATTTCTGGCCACCCGGTATATATATATTTAGTCACCTAGGAACGTATCCCCTATAATCCGGTATAAATTACCATTCCGTATTCACAGTTTCTGTATTCGCGGCATATTTATGGAACATATACCCCGCAAATAAGGAGCTTTTACCATACACGAAAATATATATAACATACACATTCAGAATAAATTCAATAGCAATGGAAGGATCGACTCGAATAAGATTGTCTGGAATTGAAATTGGCGTCATAGAACTTTCTCCTCCCTTTGAGAAAACGTTGTTCACATCTGCGCACGCTCCTAACTTAACGTTTAAGCCAGAGGTGTCCAAACTACGGCCCGCGGGCCAAACCCTGCCCGCCAAGTGATTTTATCCGGCCCGCGGAGAGTTTTAAAACATAATGCAGTTTTTTAAGCTTAGAAGTGAAATTGATTTATTTCTTGTAGAGAAAAAAACATCCTGAATCACTTTTATCGGATGCTGCATGGCTCTGGAAGTTGGCTTTTTTTGCAGATTTATTTAAATTAACTGTGATTGTTATATTATTGTGACACACGTAAATACCTTAAACTTAAAGTTCCAAGGGAAAAACAATTTAATTTGCGATTTATACTCTCAAATTACAGCATTTCGAACAAAACTACAATTATTCGAAAGTCAAGTGACTGAATGTAATTTTACGTATTTTCCGTGCTGCGACGAATTTAATAAAAAAACTGAAGAACAATTTCCAATTGCATTTGCAGTAAAGATCATCGCTGATTTAAAAGAAAAATTTCAAAAGCGATTTTCTGATTTGGACATGAATTCAAAAGAAATTCGGCTGTTCCAAAATCCATTTGATTGCAATGTTACTGAAATTTCAAGCCAGCTTCAAATAGAAATTATTGATCTTCAAGCAAACGAACAAATCAAGGACAAATACAAGGAAGGAAACTTAATAGATTTTTATAAATATTTGGATGCAAAAGAGTTTTCAAATTTGAAGAAATTTGCTCGTAAATTCATTTCAATGTTTGGGACTACTTACGTGTGCGAACAAACTTTTTCTCGAATGAAGTATCTCAAATCAAAATATAGAGCAAATTTATCTGATGATTATTTGCAGTCATTGCTTATGATTGGTGTAACAAATTTTGATCCCAACTATAAAGACATTCTTCACCAAAAAAAAAAAAAAAACAGTTTCATCATTCTCATTAGAAGTTGCATGAAAATATTTCAATTTATATAAAATAATTGTATAATTATACTTTGTTTGTTTAGTATTTTGTATTTTCAAATTACAATAAAATAGTATTAAGTAATAGTATTTAATGCTACTTTACTCATAATGATATTTTTCAATTTGTATATACATGTGGCCCGTATAAGATGGATCTAATTTCGATCCGGCCCGTGCCGCGAAAAGTTTGGACACCTCTGGTTTAAGCTGACCAAATTCCAGACAGATCGAAACTTCTCGCGAAACCGTGCGAATGCCCGACATGGCTGGAAGCAAGAGCAATAAAAAGGCATAGGATTCTTGTTTTCTCAATGCTGAGGATCGGTGTTGCAAAATGTCAATAAATGTCCGTATTTTTGGTGATTTCTAAAGTTTAAAATTAAGGTTGCAGAGTAGGTTTAGCTGCAAAACACTCAAAATACATTATTATTGTATACATTTTATTGTATGCTGTGGGGAGGGGGGGGGGCGTGATGAAAATTATGATTGAAAATTGGGCCGTGAATACTAAAAGGTTGAGAAACACTGCCTTAAGGGTTTGTGAAAATGAAAATTCGAACGCTCATTTAGTACTATAACGAGAACTTTGAAGTACAGTCTGAAAACTTTTGAATGGTAATGTAGTTTACTTAACAAGATTTTTTTCTTATTTGATTCATGAATAAATAATCGAATTATAGCTTCCAGAGAAGAAGAAGAAATAAACATTTCTTGGTGGACCGTGGTTTTTAATTTTTTGAGGGAAAGAGGGACTGGTAGAAACTACTCTCGAAATTTAGACCTAAAATGCTGTGTCGGAACGTAAAGTCTAATTGTCATTCTGGTCGTGTGAAATAATAGAATGTTTTTCGCGTACGTGCGGCGAGTTCCAGTGCATAATCAGTTTATAGCTAAAAGTAAGTTTGTTAAAAGAAAACGAAAAATTGAGCTAACGAACTCTCGTATTTTTAACCCTTAAAGGGATGACGAAATTTTAAGACTTAACTGGGAAGGTGCAGTCTACGAAACCGCATTTCATTTATATTCGAATCAAATTTTCTAAGGAATGTATTAGTATGAAAAGCTGCCAATATATTTTGCAGATAGTTTTCTTGATACATTGATCGGTTTTTAGAATTTTTCAAAAAATATTATTATTGGAAAAAATAAATGAGTTGGAACGCACATATTCTTTTTAAACTATATGCTACAATAAACAGCATTCTTGAAAAAACATATTACTTTATACTTTTTAAATATTATTTTTTTCCCGGGTTCTTGAAAAAACACATTACTTTATACTTATTAAATATTATTTTTTCCAGGGTTCTTGAAAAAACATATTACTTTATACTTTTTAAATATTATTTTTTTCCCGGGTTCTTGAAAAAACACATTACTTTATACTTTTTGAATATTATTTTTTTCCAGGGTTCTTGAAAAAACACATTACTTAATACTTTTTAAATATTATTTCTTTCCAGGGTTCTTGAAAAAACATATTACTTTATATTTTTTATATATTATTTTTTTCCCGGGTTCTTGAAAAAACACATTACTTTATACTTTTTAAATATTATTTTTTTCCAGGGTTCTTGAAAAAACACCTTACTTTATACTTTTTAAATATTATTTCTTTCCAGGGTTCTTGAAAAAACATACTACTTTATACTTTTTAAATATTATTTTTTTCCAGGGTATAAAGAAGTATAGAGAACAATATAATTTAAAATTCCACAATGATACGAAAAATAAAAATAAAAGGATTCAAATGGGTAAAAGTGATCAGTGATCTTAAAATTCTATAACTTATCAATTCTATATTTATTTCTTTTGGTATATTAATATATGTTATAAATTTTTCAAAATACATTATCACTAGAAAAATGAATGCTGCTTGAACATACTTATCAGGATAAAATTCCTTAAATATTATGTCTTAAATTCTATAAGCATAATCCTATTTTTTATCCTGTCGAATGTAATTATCTAAATATTATCTAATAATTCCTGCATGTGTTCCCAGAAAAATGACGTACACTTAAAGACTGAGTCCACCTGAAGTACTCTGGGTTCTCTTTCAACAATAGATGATTCCACGCTTCCCCTCCTTTGTGAATTCGCTGATTTGCGCATATATTCTGAAACAAATGACTTTAAATATATTTCAACATTAGTGTTCATCAGAAAGAGAAGTTATTTATATTAATATATATGATGGTGATGTATTTTTATACCTTTCAATGATGATGTATTTTTATATCGTTCAATGATGATCATGATGATGGTGGTGGATTTATATATCGTTCAATGATGATGATTATGTATTTTTATATCTTTCAATGATGATGTATTTTAATACAGATTTCTGGAAGTTGGTTTATTTTTTCTATTAATTGATGTATGAATATGTGTAGGAAAAATTATGATGAAAAGTTTTTAAAATGTTTAAAAGAGATTTAAATCGATATATCTTGGCATGAGAATATTTTAAGCCTTATTCCACTGATTTATAAATAAATTCATTGAAATTTATCTTTATTCTTATCAACAATGACTTGCACACAAGTATATTCAATAATGTATAAAATGCAATTGTGTATAAAATGCAGCCAATTAAGCAACAAAAAGTAATGCCGTAAAATAAAACATATTTAAAAAGGTATTAAATTAAAAAATATACAGAAATAACTTTGGTATTAACATTGGCTTTTTTTTAATAATGCGTTTTTATTTTAATGAAAAAAGTAATATAAAATGAATTTTTTAAATAAATTCTTCCTTAGGGCAGCTAAGATAATTTTTTGTTTATTTACTTATTGTTTATAAAACTTAATTTTATTACTATTATCAAAAATTATTAAGTATCGGAAAAGGATTAATTCAGGGAGGAATTAAAATTGCATTCTTCACATTTCCGTAAAAAATATTGAAATTCTCGCATTTTACCGATTGAACAACTGCCCGTTGATTCAAACCTTCAGTACAAACTGTTAAAACTCTATTTAAAGTATTAAAAATGAATTCAATTTAATTAATGGATTAATATTTGGAAAAAACTGTATTAACATCATGTGTCATCCACAAGTTTTAAAAAATGTATTTGAACTTGAGCGGCTGAATAACAAGTATTTTAGGAACGATTGAAAATTTGAACAAGATATATAAAAAATAAATAAAGGGAGAGTGTGAATTAACAGAAGCAATTTAAAAAAGAATTTGATATTTCGATTTCTTTTTTAATTATAAAGCGACCTAAAATTTTGAAAAAAAAATCCTCTTTTTAATGACTACCTACTGTCCAAGAAGTAATTATGTGTCAAATGTGGTAATTGTAGCTCCAACAGTCAGCCTGTTAGTGCAATCTTAGCATTACGCAATTATCGTGTCAAAAATTTCAAAAAGTAATGACTGTTTCAGTGCGCATTACTCCCTCTAATTACAGATAACGAGGCCAGGCGAACAATTATTTGGAGATGTTCGTTTCAATCCTTTTGTTTTTGGTGGTGGAAAAACTCTCACACATTTTTCTTTGTCCCATTATGGAATAAATCACGTGGTCTCCCGGCGTCTGGTTGCAGACTGCGAGAGGGGGAAGGGCACTTTGCCGATAACAGGAGAGATCATTCGACCCGATATTGGCAAAGCGATCAGCACGGTAATTACTCACACGTATGGGACACGCTGTTTTTCTTTTAACTTCTGGGCTCAAATTTTCTAAGTGATCAGCTCTGAAAGGTTCGTGGCATCTCCTGCATGGATAGATGGGTTTGTTTAGTTGTATTAACGTCCCGTTGTAAAGCAACACTACGATTATTTTGAGACTGACCTCATCCTTTTGAACCACGGTCAGATGACGAGGACGACACCTGAGATGGCACCCACCCCTCTTTACACCACACCAGTAGGAGGAGGTTTGGCCCCGATAGATTTAACGAGTACCAGATCCGTTTATGTGACAGTTCTTTGGTGGAAACGAACCTCGAACCTGAAACCCTTCGGTTCCGAAACCAATGATTTGTCTTGTGGTCATGTTATCTGGCTACCACCCATAAGATGGCGAGTTCGGGCCTAGCTATAGAAATGAGAAACACACCTATTTCCAATTATCGTATTCATAGATAAATAATTAGGTATCATTCCAGAAAAAGGCCTTTTCGAACATTTTTTGACTACTATACCATATTTATATTCCGAATTAAAAGATATTCCAGTAACGAATAAATCTATAAATTGGTTTTATGCGTAATACCATTACACAATAATTTATCCTCCATAATTTTTCCCCCTTTATTGTACATACACATTAAAAAAAATTGGAATGCTCTGAATAGAAATAATAAAGAATGCCGGATTCGAGGGAATTCGATCGCAGCTGTAACGTAATTCATATACGATGTAAAGATTTGTGCTGCCATCTATAGGTTAGAGTAAGAAAAATAAAATAAGTACATAAAATTACAATGAAAAAAAAGGCCGCTATAATTTTAAAAACTAAGGTATTTTCTGTTTAGCAATTTCTTTCACTCTTAATATGATAAAAATGGTTATATCAATAAATTACAAAATAAAAATGCTTTATGGTTGTAATGCAGGCATCAAAATTAGCTTTTTATACATGATATTTATTATATTGTTTTAATGTGACTCATATAAAAGCTATTGTAAAAATTTGAATAAATTGTTTCAACTCAATCTCACATTTTAAATATTTATTGATGAATAATTACAAAAGTTTAAATGAATGGTGTATATTTAAAAAAATCGACAGGGAAAATTGAAAACCCCAAACTCAATTTAAAAGTGTTGACTCAAAGTCGTTAGGCGCTAGTTTCTTCTTATTCTCGATAAATATAGCATCGGTAAGTGATTATTGGAAAATGCTTATGGCGATCAAATGCAACAGTTGATGGAGAATCAATAGGCTTGAGGGCCTGATTTTCAAATAATTTGCAAGCTAGGATTGGGTTCTTGAAAATGCTTATATACATTTAAATCTATATTTAGAAGCTCTCACTTTTAAGTTTTAAACTACTTTGGGGGAAAAATTCAAACAAGATGGTGAAAAATTCTTCTAGTAAAAATTGAATTTCACACATCTTGAAAAAACCCTATTTGCACAAAAAATTATGACAATATCTCCACGATATTACACTTTGTTTTGAATGTCAAACAATGTTGGGGTGATTGTAATGAAAGTATTTTCTTTTAATACGGAACATCAATTAAAATTTGGTTCAACCTTAATACAGTTTTTTAAAATAATAATTCATTAATTAAATTTAATTAATATTTAATACTTTAAATAGAGTTTCAGAGGTTACTGATGAAACTTGAAACGTAAAAGAATTTCCTGGTGAGTATTAAAAATGAATGGAAAACAAAATATGCATTTTGTTGCTTTATGTAAAGATTTTCTTCAATTTAAAATGAATTCTAAGTTGATAAGACAAACATTCGATAGCTGCTTTAACGACATTTGATTGAAACTTGTTTTGTTGCTGTTAAACTTCTTCAAAACTTCTGACTTCGTTAAACAGTATGCCTCAGAAATATAATCTATTATTCTTTTTCCATTAAAAATTATACATTTTGGATTTCGAATTCCTATCTAATCTTGTTTGATTTCTAATAAAAGCAAATATATAAAAAATACACTGATGGGAAAAAAATCCCAACACCAAGAAAAAATTATTGTACAGTAATGAAATGTTAGGAATACATTTGTCTAGGTAACATATTTAATTGATTAAAGTTTCAAGATCACAGGTAGAGCCATCGGCGAGAAGAATCATTTCAAATGTGAAATGTTGGTACATTAGAAACCGGTGTAACCGCCAGAGTTTTGAATGCAAGCATGCAAACGTGCTTGCGTTGTGTCGTACAGGTGTCGGATATTAGTTTGTTGGATGGAGTTCCATGCCTGTTGCACTTGGGCGGTCAATGCAGGGACGGTTAATGCTGGTTGTGGATGACGCTGGAGTTGTCGTCCAATGATGTCTCATGCGTGCTCGATTGGAGAAACATCTGGTGATCTAGCAGGCCAAGGCAACATGTCGACACTCTGTAGAGCATGTTGGGTTACAAAAGCGGTGTGAGGGCGAGCGTTATCCTGTTGGAAAACACCCCCTTGAATGCTGTTCATGAATGAGAGCACAACAGGTTGTATCACTAGACTGACGTACAAATTTGCCGTCATGGTGCGTGGGATAACAACGAGAGTGCTCCTGCTGTCATACGAAATTGCTCCCCAAACCATAACTCCAGGAGTAGGCCCTGTGTGTCCAACAACGGCAGACAGGTCACTAGCAGGCGTTCACCTGGCTTCCTTCTAACCAACAAACGCCTATCACTGCGACCAAGGCAGAACCGGCTTTCATCAGAAAACACAACAGATCTCCACTCCGTCCTCCAATGAGCTCTAGCTTGACACCACTCACGTCGCAAACGACAGTGGTTTGGAGTTAGTAGAATGCACGGTACAGGGCGTCTGGCACTGAGCTGTCCTTGAAGTAACCGATTTGTAACAGTTCGTTGTGTCACTGTAATGCCAACTGCAGCTCGAATTTCAGCTGCAGACGCAGTACGATTAGCCACAGCCATACGCCGAATACGATGTTCTTCCCTAGTCTTCTTCAGGCAGTACCTTCCCTTGACCACTGCCGCTAATACTCATGTACAGTGGATACATTCCTGCCAAGTCTTTCAACAATATCGCGGAAAGAAAACCCACCTTCTCGTAGCCCTACAACACGACCTCGTTTAAACTCAGTGAGCTGTTGATAATGGCTTCTTCGTCTTCTCAGAGGCATCCTTGACTAACATTAACCCACTACCTCAAATCTCAACTGTAAATAACGATCATGAACCTTACAGCGCTTATTTAAAGCAAATCTCATTTGCAGGTTCATAGTGTCGCTACTAGCGCCACACTTACGCGCGTAGCTCGAAATTTGAATCGACGTCATCTTTCAGATGTATAAACACGCCTACCAAATTTCGTTCCTCTAGCACAGCTCCTTCCTAGTGTTGGGATTTTTTTCCATCAGTGTATTAGTTGTTCTTAACAAAGTTACTGTCTTTACAATTGACATGCAAATGCGAATAAAAGATTACATTATTTGAGAAACATTTTAATTTCTTAAATAATTCTCTTAGCATATCTATGATTATTTTGAAGTGTCATGTTAAAAATTTCATATACGGCAATTTCTCATTCTGTCAAAGGACGAAACATTATGAGTTGTAATTTGTAAAAATTAGAAGGTAATGCAAAAAAATTTGATTGCCTCGTTTAAGAATGCAATTAAATAATCTTTAAATATGTTATTTATTATTCCTTGAAAATAACTTTCATACATTACCGGTAATAACAAGTGCATGGACTCTTTTTGACGATTTTGCAGTAATGAATGCAGTAATGTAACACAAACGAACAATTACTTGAAATTAATTTGTAAAAATTACTAGATATAGCAAGTACATGGATTCATTTTTAATGAATTTGCTGCAATGAAAGTTTTAATGAAATATGGTGATAAAAAATCTATTAAAAAGGCAAAAGAAAAAAACCTTTGTTAACAATATACATAGGATACAAGTGACAACTAATAGACATATGTGGCTATCTAACCTAATAACCAAAACTGTTGAGACATTTATCACCGTCTGAAACAATTTGAAAATCCGTTTTGGAAATAATCAGGTTTCTGGCTACTGAGTCTACACCTTTTTGAACATCACCGCCTGATAATGAACCTTGATTCTTCAATGCCAGGAAATGAAAATAGTCACTTGAAGTCAAGTAGAGGCTGTATGTAGGGAGGCGGGGGGGGGGGGCTCCAAACCTCTCACCTTAACGTTTCCTGCAATCTCTCTGTCTACTTTAAAAGAAAAACACTATTTCGCCATCTGATTTCTACTCATTGTTTCGCCCTTCAACTTACACTTCACTATGCCATACATTGCAACGATCTGACTGTGAATGTCCGATGGGGACACATTCTTGACCCCTAGAAATCGCATCACCGATCGCACCACCGTGCATGACTTCCTCTCTAGACGTTTTGCCATCACTGTCGCTGTTTCGGGTACTCACACTATTTGCTCGAACGACCGGCCTAAGACAACTAGCGCCATCTGTCTCCACTCTGGGTAACAACATTCCCATCAGCGTCTACTTTCCAAATACTGATGCTTGGAAACTTTATTCGGATCACCCCCCCCCCCTCCGTACAAATTTGCAATAGTGTAACAACACAATTTCATAAACAACACCATGCAAAATGTGCAAAATTTCAATCTCAAGTTTTTTGAAACTGTATGCACTCCACATTAAATTGAATGAAACTTTTAGTACTTCTTTGGGGGTTTGTAATTAATATTGTGTCCCACTAGTTACAGTAGGTCATGCTGCATACGACTTTTAAAGGTATGCAGTTGAATTAGTGTACCATCGGAAATTTATATTCCATTAAACTTGCCTTTTATATTTCAATTGATACTGCTTCCTGGCTTAGGGGCAGCGTGTCTTCCTAGTGTCTGGGACAAGTAGTGGGTTCGAGTCCCGGTTCGGGCATGGTTGTTATTCTGTGTTCTATATGTGAGGTGTGTGAATGTGCCCCCCTGTAAAAATGGGTTGTGCAAACGAATGGGAAGCATGAAGCAACTAAATCGTACTCTTGAACCTAGTTAGCGTTACTGAAAAACAAGCGAGGCTAATTTCGGCTTAAAATCGCTGAGAGCGATCAGCGGGCTTGTCAATGACAAATGTCATTGTAAACAACGATTTCATTTGATGCATATGTGTTTTTATTTATTTAATTCCTAGGAAAATTAGTCCTTACGGGTATGCCTTTTAGTTTGAGACTCATATTCTTTAGAGAAAAATTATTTTTTCTTCATTTTAAATTCTTCTCATAATTTTGTAATCACCCTGTACTTTCAAATGAATTTGGGGGGAAAAGAGACTATAAATCTCTTATCACTCTCTGTAAAACAAAATACAAAGCTTATCAAAATAGAAACTGAAGAAAAAACATTCTCTTGGGTTCCCTGTACGCGTGGATAATTAAAACTTTTATATTAATACACTTTCAAAGTTTCCTTCTCGAAACTTATATTATCTTGATACGATTAACTATGCTCAAGATACTTTCCAACCCAATTATTATTTTACGAATAATTATTAGAGGATTAATACGAATAAAAAACAATAAATAAATATCTCTCAGTAGTAATATGAGGAGAGTCTTATTACATATTTTTCAATATCACGGAAAAAGATTTAGTAATTTCCTCTTTTGGATTAAAATCCTCTTTCTAAAATATATTTCAGATATTATCAACAAATAATCAAATGGCAAACTTTCGCAAAAATAAATACAACTTAAAAAAAACACCATAAAAAGGTTTTAGAAATTATGATACTTAAAATTATTGCAATTTGATGAAAGTATACGCACTGTTCTGCTTTTTATTAGAAGAACAAAAAGTAATTGGGAAAAAGGGCACCACAAATTACAAAAAGGTCAAACAATTATGAAGGGAAAAGTAATTCATGCGAAAATGGTGTTCTTTAAATTTATCAGCCATTACATTTTTATTAAATGGCCGCACGCATTTTTATTTCGGTCTGGCTTTCATTATTTCTGCCGGGTAAGTTTATGAGGAGACATAAAATTTCCATGGCTTTTTATTTTAAAGCAAGAGCAGTATTTAAAGAAAAAAATTTAATTCATATTCTTTTTTTCCTGGATGATAAAATTTTATAATTGAAAAATATAAAAATAAAAAAGTAATTACAGTTTTGTCCTGAAAAAAAAAAGATTAAATTTAAAATCAAGATACGTTTTACAAGTAAGTTACATTTAATGAAAAAAAAAATAATCTGCTTGACTGGGAATCATATGCTTTCCAAATAATAAAATAGAAATATTATTATACAATTGAGCAAGAAATGTTTATTAATAAAAGTCAAATTTTTCAATAACGCTTTAATTTCATGATTATAAACATCATTTTTATTGTTATATATTTGCAATTACAATGTAATTGATGTAAATGCTCATTTAATTATTCATGTCCTTGCTATTGAAAAATGTATTGCCTTTTTTGTAGCTTTTACGATTCTATGGTTGTTGGGATTGAAGGCATGATTCTAAATGTTTTTATAAATATGTTTACACAAAGCAAGTACATTGACTGAGATGCTTTGAGTGAATCTTTTATTGAGAAATTTGTAAATAACTACTTATTTTGAAGTGGATATATTATTAACTTTACGAAAACTTTAAAATAAGTAGTTTTTATGATAGGAGCATTTATTACGAAAGGTATTTTTTAAACAAGTAAATAAATTTATTAAAAAAATCAGCTTCTTATGAGGAGTTTTCAGAAATATTTCTGTTATTACAAATGGTAAATATTTTGGATCTTAAATAATTTTCATGGACTATTTTCAAACCAAATTCAAAAGTAATGACAGCAAAATTCATTATCCTAAACGCAAACAGTAATACATATCTTCAGCCAAAAAATAAAATTCTTTTTCAGCCTTATTACATTATTTAAGACCTGGTTTGAAAAAATGGTTATCTCATTTGATCTCAGAAAAAATTTCAATTTTACAAATCAAGACAACCTTTCCAGATTTGATTAGTAAGGCATAGGAAAAGTGAACTTTGAAATCTGATTTTAACAAATTCTATTTTTTGAGGTAAATTTTTATTTAAAATTCGGTAATGACGATATTTTAATGAAAATTTATAAATTCAGCAATGGTGATTCCAAAGTAATTGCTGAAATTATTATGAGCTAACAGCGTTTCCACGTAAAACGAATGTATTATCTGGATCATATACTGAAAGAAATCTAAAAGGTTATTTGAAAATTGCCTCTCTTGTGAATGAAACTATTATTGAATGCAATTTCGGAAAAAATTACAAATACGTTATTTCACGTATACTCAATTAGTTATGTTCTACAATCATCGATTAGAGAATATACAGTTATCTGTTTGAGCTTTATTGCATTCATATAAACCTCTGCATAAATAATGTAAATAATAAAGCCCTTTTATAATTTAAATGATAAAGTTCAAATTTTCTAATTATTGAAATATTTTTATCTATTTAAATAAACATATGACAAAAGCCTTTTTATTGAACAAACTAGCTGATAACCGGCTCGTAGCAGCCTTAGAAGAAATAATTTTGGAAATATCGTTATAGCGGAAAAACGTCGAAATTTTGCTTAAATTTAAATGAATTCAAATTCTAATTTAAAATTCGAAAAAAGGGCTCAGAAGTACACATTCCCGACCTCCAACTTATACATGTACCAAATTTGGTAGTTGTAGGTCCAACGGTCTGGCCTGTAGAGCGCCAACACACACACACACACATTGAGCTTTATTATTAAGTATAGATTATGCTGATTTCATTACATTAAATTACCTTACTTGCGTTACTGAAATATTTTTAACTGCATGTTATGAACAAGCCATAAGCCAAACCAGCAAACCGTGGTCACATCTATAAATTATCTTACCAAAATTAATTTGTCCAATGTCGCGTAATAATTACATCATAATCTTCAACATGTCATTTTATTCATAATCGATTTGAGACTTAGGATGATAATCTGGAAATATGCAAAATTAAATTCTAATCTTTTCATATGTTTAGCTGAAAATATTCTCGTATGAATGGATAACTAATTTGAAAAAGTAATTAAAATATATTGATTGATGAGTATAGATTTTATGAAATGAACCGAGATGTGAACTTAACAGTGATATTCTTGCAATTTCTAACACAATTAATTCAGCAACAATAAGAAGAAAAAAATTAAAAAAGGGTTTGCTCAGAGATGCAAGAGAATAAAAAACTTTCATAGTCTTGCATTTTCGTTGTTTGTTGTGTATCTTGTGGTAATTTATGACATCTAATTACTTTTTCCAAAGGAAAGTGTCAAGAGTTTGCTCACACAAAAGTGTTTGAAATTATTCTCAGAAATTCTCCATCTGCGAAATTCTTATTAAATGGAACTTCGAAAATGAAAAATTTTCAAGGGCTTCTTTATATTCTTTTTTTCCCATTCTTTTCATGATTGATCAGCTTACAAAAATCGTAGAAGTTATTCATTTCGAAAGAATAATGGTCTCACCATTTGGATATTACTTTTTTTCCTGTTTGTTTTTAACTAATAACTTTGAAGATGTAATGTAAAATAGTTTTTATGCTTATTTTGTTATCGTTAACTATAAGTTGTCATATGATATACATCGATCAGTTTATTATAAAACTTCAACCAGGATGTAATTTTGGATGTTCCTTTACAACAATCGGATTGATATGTGTCTCATTAAATATAAATTTTTTATGAATTTAAAAATAAATCAATTCATTTTCAGAGCAAATTCTAACTATTATTTACACTATACACGAGATGATATTAATTGAAGTAGTGTATCATTTGAAATAAATTTTTTAAACCAAACAACAATCATGTTGCCAGTCGTAGTACTCTAATTAATTTAATCTGAGCACAGATTTGGCAGGGTACAACAATCCTACGCTATCAACTAAGAACGGGAAATTCACGCTTTTCAGAAAGTAATCCTCAATTTTCTACTTTTTCTAGAAATTGCCAAGTTAATGACCATTAATAAGTTTCTAATCAAATATAATTTAAAGGTTAACAATTCTGGCATAAGAACCACTTCAAATAAAGTTGGAAATGAAAATAAATCCCGCTCCATAAAATTATTGAAATAGAAGAAATGAAATCAAGAGGAATAAATTCGCCTTTTATTACAGTTAGAAAAAGAAGAGACATTAAAAAGGAAATAAAATTACAGAAACTCCAAACGCTTATTAAAACAAAAATGAAGCAAGGAAAATAGTTTCCTTTGGAATTGTCACCCGTTATATTTTCACTTAAAACTCGACAATCATTTTTATTTCACTCTGTCTTCCCTTATTTCTTCGCGAGATGGTTTATGATTACGCATAAAAATTTCATAACTCCTTATTTTTAAGTTGTTGGAGCACGATTTAAAGCAATGGATTTGAGATTTTTTACTTCGGACTTTATTTCTAGAGAGCGATTAAATTTTATAATTGCACAGAACGAATAGAAAAATTATTACATCTTATTTTTGTCAATAAATAAATACATAAGATTCAGATTCTGAAGCTGGGACTATTATAACGAGAGAGAGAAGATTTACCTTCTTAAATAAATTTATTTTAAATATTTTTTCATAACTTCTCCACCTAGAATCAAGCCAATAACTTTAAATATTTGCATAATTTTTTATTTATTTGAATAACCTTAATAGATTAAAAATTACAAAATTATGATATAATTAATTGAGCATAAGAAAGGAAACTACTGAAATGTGTTCCATGTCATGGAAATAGAAGTATTGAATTTTAAAATAAAACAAGTATTTATTAATTTTTTTACAGAAAATTTTATAAGCGAAATATTTTAATAGCGATGTTTATTCAAGTAAAAAGTTTGTTAAGATGGTTGTTGTGTATTAAAAATTCATAAATTGTTTTATCGATTTCTGCAATAAATCCTGGAGGTGTAAATTAATTTTCTTTGTTACTTTACAGAACGATGCTTTTATCATTTAATTTCTTTAAATTTTTTTTATCTACTATTTAATGCCACAATTATTTGTATAATGTATATATTTTCTTAATGGTTATAGAGCCGTAAGCAATCAGCTTTACAAAGAGAATGCCATTGTTTAAGAGTTGTTCTTTCATTAAAACAAAACTAATAACTATTACATTAAAATATAAGTTTATTTTAGAAACCTAAAATCAGCTCTAAAGACTGCACTTTAACGATGTTCAAGATTTGGAAAACATAATTGAAGATAAAAAAAACAGTTATTGGCAGAATAGCGTATAATTCAATGGAAAATAATTGGTGAGTTTTCCTAGAATTTCACAGAGCTTCATTTAAAGAATTGTAAATTAAAAGAGACGAAACAAAAAAGCAAAAATTGAAAACTTACTAATATGATGATTTAGGGTGGGCATAACAACATATTAAATTTGCACATTCTGGAAAATTAGAATTCATATTACGTTATCATAGATACCCAAATTTTTTTAATGATGTTTAATTTAAAATATATGTAATGACGATTTACATGTTTTTAATTGAATGTAAAAAAATTATGCACTGATTCTTTTAAAGTAATTCTTAAAATAAATAGGATTCTAAGACGTTTTGCGTACCAAAATCAGTTAACTGCATTCTATATTGAAAAGAAATCAGTATAGAATTACGGCGGCAGAAGTTTGATCTCTTTTTAATGTAATTAATCTCCTTACAAAAATGCAAATGAACCTTCAATTTATAAAAATGAAAATTAATAGAATAAAAATCATTATTTATTATATGCAAAAGTTAATCAATTTTATTAGTGAATATGTCATAATTAATGTCTGTAGTTAAAGTATCCCTCTTATAAAATTGAAATTACTTAAAATTCAACCGAATTATATGTTCGAAACTGCATATTGTAATAATAAAATTATGCTTGAGGATTTGAAAAAACGTAATTTTTCTTTTAAGTTTGTTTGCTGTAATTTCATGAAAGAGTAATTTGAAAAAGCAATGAACTCCGAAAGAAATTTGAAACATAATATAATTGGCATAGACTCATGTATACGCAAAACAAGTCAAAGCTGTTATATGAAAACACACACACACACACATAACAGAAAAGGTATACAATTTTACACTTAAATATACAGTCGGCTATATTCTACTGGAATAGGGCAATACTCGAATAACTTTCTAAGTGATACTTCTCAGTAAATAGATCATCAACCTGAGAGTATAAACAATCAAAATACATCATCTAATGATGAGATTGGAATGTTTTTACCTCAAACAAATCGCGATAGTAAAAGCTCGTCAATAAACTAGCTGAAGGAATCATCTTGGCGAATCGTAACAGAGCCATTCATGCCGAAGGCATTAATAAGAGAAATATGTTACATAATGACTTGGTGAGAGAAGGAAATGAAGATGTTAGCAAGTGGACGAAAAGCGATGCTTATGCTTACCTCTCACTTATAAATGCGATCAAGAGTGGCAGTTTATGACTTTTATTAACACTTTTGGGGGAAATTAGTTCATCATTTAGGGGCAGAAAATGAATTTAATAAAGGCAGCAATGCCGAAATGAAAGCTTATATGTTTCAGCTTTAAAAGAGGATTGAATTCCTGACACTCGTCGCTATTTTTTTCCCATTTCTTGTTTGCATCAATAATTTACAAGAAAGATGTCGATATACATGAAATATTGTAATCGCTAAATATTATGATATTTTTTTTTGGCTATTCATCTATATACATTTGTTTTAATACAAGAATAGTTCTTTAATACAATATTGATTCTTCTGAATAAGATTCTAAAACTTGTAGATATGTCAAAATCTGGCCTTCGAATTTTCAGTTGCTTATCATAATTTCTCTATAGTGTGTCTGAGCGAACGTATAAACACACAGATTACGATGTGCGAGATTAACATACAATTTCATTACCAGAATAAAACTTTATTGCTATGTAATTAATTTTCAACGAAATCTGTTAACATATAATTGCATATTTATGAACAAGTGATCAGGATAATCCAAAATTACAAACAATTGGATAAATGAAAGTGGATATATTATCTTCGCTAGGCAATTGTACGTATGTTATAAATGCTAGACATAATTATTTAAAGAGAATAGATCTAAAGGAATACAAGATTGATGCCGTTATAATTGGATTAAAATTCCCATTTTTTATTATAACATTATTAGCAAGCCAACTCTACAGATAATTAAATTACAAACACTAGTTGCTTTTTATATCTCATTTGTCGTTTGCATTAGATAGATGACAAGAAAGAATTTCAAAAGACCTGCATGCTGTATGGAAAGTTTTGTATTCACCATTAAATTTGATCTTAAGGTGCTTATGTGTGTGTATGCTTTCCCTATCGGTCTTTGTATCTTTGTCTATAGACAAGATTTTTACTTCTCTCACGTTTCATAATGCATATTAAGTTCATTTGTTTCACTTCTGATCTGGTACTGCAACAATTGCGAGAACATAAATGCAGTTTATTCCAATTAATGCGTAAAGTTAAAACTTGTCCAGAGTATGTAATATTCATTTTAACGAGCACTAAGTTTCCGTTTTAGAAAATGTACACTTAACTTAAGAGGATGAAGACACATTGGATCATCATAGCAAACCAGAATATGCTTCAAGAAAGGCCTTCTTCTCAGAATAAGTAGAAGAGCTTTTATGGCTCGGATTTCTTGGAAATCCAGTCTTTTCTGCAGTTTCCTTCTCCGGCACCTTCGGCACTTACAGGGGGGACTGCAGTTGCCAGATTGAAAGTGAAAAGAGTGTCAAAAGAGAGTAAAAAATGCGGACACATCTCTGCTTAAGAGATGTGTGTGCAAAAATGGAACACGTGTATTTTTTTCTTCTACTTTTTGTATTTATCTAGGTAAAGAAATTATTTAGCACAGATGAGGTGATACCGGTGCTAAAGAAACGTTTCCTGAAAAATATCTGTTTAAAAAAACTTTAATGTATATTTGAAACAACAAAAAAAATCAATCAACACCTTAGAAAGGTAGCGCTTTTAAGCCTATAAAATATTATTTTCTTATCATTAATTATGTTTTACGTATTCTAACATGTTAACTACATCTGTTTATCACATTTATAGTGTATAGCACTCAAATATTGAATTAAATCCAACTACTGGTTGACTGTTTTTAGGTCTGCACTTCCTGAAACATGGAAATGTGATGATAAAAAATATATCAAATTATTGTCTGGGATATTATACTTTGAGATATCCCCCCCCCCCCTAGAATTTGGCCACATATAATTGACCAAGAAAAAAAAATGGAAATAATTCTAAGACTTGAAAAACAGAAAATCCGTTCATTACAAACAGTAATTATTTTTTCTGGAAATGAGAAGTGATCAATGACTTGATGGAGCTCTAAAGATTCTGTAGTAAAGATATAATTAATAGGACGAATTCCATAAGTATCATAATAATAAAAAGTTTGGTTCTAATAATTAGATGTTTTAATACCATCTAACAACTATAATAGAAGGACATTAATTATAATATTCAAATAATTACAAGTGAATAATTTTCAAGGAATAAAATAATATGTGACCACTGAGAATGCCACAGGTATATAATTATTTTGAATATTTTTTTTATTTTAATTGCATTTCTTACTTGTTTTATAACTGAATTCTATTTAGTAAATTTAAGCTTAAAAAAGATTCTAAAGAGCTATAATGTATGAACATTAGTACCAGAAACTAAAGGCCTAAAAATTTCCAAAATGTGTGATAAAATTAATCAAAAGTATAAAAAGGTTTTAAAAAGTATGAAAATCTTTAACACAAATATCAATTTTTTTAAACAAATATCAAAAGAATTTTTTAAATAATTGATTGAAACTAGAGAAAAATTAGAAATAAAAAAACAGTAAAAATTTTAAACAAAAATTTTTTTGACTAGAGAAAACCAATTATTCAAGTTTTAAAATTTTGTAAAAATAATTTTTGTACAATCATTAGTTTAGCGGAAACGGAAAAAACATTAAATTATTCAATTGAAATTTCACTCTCTTTAGAGAGCTGTTGAATTTTTTGTTTTATATTTTTAAGCAAATGGAAACAAATAAAAATAAGATGTGCTTTTTAAAAAGAAATTTAATTTAAAAAAAAATTAGACAAAGTAATAAATTTTTCAAATTAATAATCATAACGTAATTTAATTAACATTCTGCAAAAAATTAGAAAATAAATTTTAACTCATTCAGAATGTACATTCCTGATTAAATCTGGCTTTTTTTGTTGCTATCAGCATTCAACTATCATCTTGTTATTGAATTTTAAGTTATACCGTATTTAGATTATTGAAAAGAAAAAATCTTTCATACAAATATTTTTTCAATAAAAGTTTTTAAAAAACTAATGCATTAGTTTTAAATTAAATTTCGAACTCAATATGTCATTATTAAGTGGAATTCAAATAACAAACCTTTTCCGGTGTGTCAAAATAACATTTATCGAGGGACAATAGCAAATGGAGAAAAATTTCAGATCAACGTTGAAATAGCAAAAAGCAATAAGTCAGATTCAAGAATTCCGCGTCGAAATAATTAAAATAATGGTTTGTATCAAAGCAAACAAGATTTTCCTCTCAGAAGTAAAGATAACAAAAACATTGAATGAATGGTGGAAAATCAAAAAAGAATTGAAATAAAAGAGAAACTTTCTTATCTATGGTGGCATGTAAAAGCATTCGAATTATAAGGACTTTTTTAAACTGTTCAGCAAAACCTTATTGCATTATAAAGTTATTTTGCTTCATTTAATACTTTATGTGTGTTTTTTCCAAGCATAGTAATAATTAGTTATCTAATTTCAAAAGAGGAAAGTAATAATGTTTTGTTTATAGATGGATAAAAAAAGGTTTTTATAATTTGACAAGATGGTTTCATTCAGTTTTTAGAGAAAAAATTCATTATAAGTGAGACTTTGCTGTTTTCATTGAAAATCTTCTATAATAAAGGGGAAATAGGCGTTCATTTCAAAAGAACATTGCCTGAAATTGAGAACAAATTTTTTTCTTTGTGTGCCTCAGAATTGCATGTACGGAAAGAGAAATAATAATCTTTGTCATTCTACAAAAGACATAAATCTTGAGTAGCATTATTCAAATTAAATATATCTCTTTTATTCTCAGAAATCTTTTTCGGAATTTTATGTGATTAATTATTGAATTCTTATTTAAAAAAAACTTTGATTTTGACGCGTGAAAAAACTTGACGAGTATCATAACTTAATTTCTTTTTTTCTGTTATCAATATGCTGTCCAGATAAAAACGAATTTTAAAATACGATAATGCTACATCGGCCATTTAAACTTTTGAAAATTGTAAAATCCTAAATAATATTTACTTGTACCTGCATTGGTAAATATCTTCTGGGTGTTCAAGGAGTTGGAAAACCGTCTCATTTATTTGTTCCTGCACCAATACCGGAAAACAAAAAATGTGTATTCACAAGCACTACTAACATAAAGTTCACCGTCAGTCGTCAAATATCATTCATTTCATGATGATATTTAATAATTACAAAATGATTGTTTAGTTGAAATTCATTTGCAGTGTTTTTTAATCTCACAAGTGAAGAAGAATCAACTATGTATATCTATGTTTTGTACATTTATTATATTCAAATGACATATATGTAAGGACAACTGCTTTGTTAATTTTCATTTAGATGTATTGTATACATTTGATAAATTATGTTTGAGGTATCAAAACTGCCTTTTTGTTCAAACACAGCAACGTGCGTACATATAGTCTATCTATAAACTGCATCCAATTCCTTATATATATACGGAGAGAGAGAAAACTGTTAATATATAAATAGAATGTTTTCTTTTAGTTCTATGAAAATTTTATCCCCATATATTCTATTGTGAATAACTGGTATGCCATATTAGCAAATAATTCATGTTTTTACAATATCAATACTTTTATACTCTTAGGGTGTATATAACTTGTAAAATACCCAAGCTAACAAATCATGTTATTTTCAATATCCATGTTAAAACTGGTTTAAAAAATGACTATTCATTGCTTTTTTAACTATAGTCTTTTTAATATCACTAATTTCGTTTTTCCAGAGCATTTATAAAATAATTTAATCTCAGAACTCTTTATTTAAAAACCTTAGGGAGTCCTTTTTTATAACAGACCCTCATTATTCAGAAGCATTTATCTTCTCAGTTAAGTTCCTGCAAATTAATTAAAATGATTTAGTGTACTTAACGATAATCCGAGAACATTTTTTCAATTTAAATTGTACCTTGTTTCATAAAAAATAAGATGGAAAAAAAACAATGCACAAACAACACACACATAAAAGAGCTCAGTTACTAATCGATCT
>JAPMOQ010059003.1:1226519-1255939 GCA_026543055.1 Argiope trifasciata | reverse complement strand
AGAACCAATAGGAAGTGGTATTATTCAAATTAGATACCTGTAAATCATTCAACAGCAAAATATAGTTAAATGCTCATGCTCTCTGATGCGTGAATTCACTAATTAACCAAATGTTGGAATTTCAATTATGCAGGACCGGCCCTCTGCGGGTGCTGTGCATCCGGGCCCCACTACTGAGCGTGCCCATAAAGGAGTTTTATATGCTTACATTATTAATAGTATCTCCTGTGGTAATTTATGCCTTCTAATTACTTTCTTAGAGGAAGTGTTAAAGATTTTGTGGCCGCAAAACTGTTTGAAATTATTCCATGAAATTCGTATTAGATGAAGATTAGAAAGAGAAGAAATTTCAAAAGATTCCTTCCTTTGTGTTTTTTTTTTCATCCCTTTCTTGATTATTCGGCTCACAGAAATCGTAGAAGTTATTTGTTTTTGAAAGAATAATGTGGTGAATATTTTGATATCTTTTGTTGTTGTTGTTAGATTGATAAGAATCATCACTTCGAAGTGAATTTTATTGTAGTTTTTTTTTTTTTCAATCGCTTACAGAAATTGGCATTTGATATACGAGGGATGATCCAAAAAAAGTAAACAAGTGGCAGTAAATGGAAAATATAAATGTATAAATCTTGGATGGGAATATTGTTACTTAGAAAGGAGATAGATGGCATTAGTTGTTTTTGCCTAGACGTTTGAGAAGATAGTGTTAGTACCGAGACCTGAAACAGCGATAGTCATGGCAAGACGTCTAGAGAAGTGGTCTCTCCCAGAGGTGTGAGCCGTGATACGATTTTTATGGTTCGAGAATGTATCCATATCGGACATTCACAGACAAAACGTTGAAGTGAATTGGGGGGGGTGAAGCAATGGGTATTCAACAGGTGACGAAATGGTATCGTTCTTTTGAAGCGGGCAGAGAGATAGCTGGAATAGGTGGGAGGTCTGGAGCTACCTCCCATACAACCCTGATTTGGCTCAGAGTGACTATTTCCTTTTTCCGTCCTTGAAGAAACTCTTATCCGAAACAAGGTTCATATCAAATGGTGATATTCAAAAAGGTGACGAGAAGTGGCTCAATATTCAAGGATTTAATTATTACCAAGACGGGGTTTCAAAATGAGACAGCAGTGTTTTAAATGCCTCAGCAAGTTTTGTGATTTTGTTGAGAAAAGACCGACACATATAAATCTTAATTACTATTTGTATTTTGTGTCTACTGTTAATGAAACATTTTTCCTCTGACCTGTAAATTTTGTTTTTTTGTATTTTCATCAATAAGTATTATACATCATTATTCCCGAGTGAAAAAATAAATTATGAATAATCTTTCCCTCGAATTCTGAGTCAGAAATATTTTTTACAATACATAAGAGACGACGTTATTTTAAGTAATGCATCATTTAAACTGGATTTTTCTATCGTAGATTGGTAACCTTCATTGTGCCAATCCTAATTCTCTCATTTCTAAGCTAATTGAAAATGAAAATCAAAGATTTCCCAAATTTAATTTTCCTGTTTTTTTATTCGAAATTCCTAATTAGAATTTATAAGTTTTCAATCAGATATATTCTAAAGGTTAACAATTCTTATATAAGAGCCAGTGCAATTAACGATGGAAATGGAAACAAATCATAATTCATGCTTTTTTTAAATGGAAGAAATAATATGAAGAATAAATTCTTCTTTTAAAAAGTTAAAAGTTAAGGAAAGAAGAGGCAATGTAAGGGAAATAAAACGCCAAATGATTATTAAAGCAAAAATGATTCATGCAAAAATAGCTTTCTTCGGAAATGTCAGCCATTAAATAAATCTCAACAATCATTTTTATTTCACTCTGTCTTCCATTATTTTTTCATGAACAGGTTTATGATAACGCATAAAAATTTCATAGCTTTTTAATTTGAATCTGAGGATCATAATTTAAAGCAATGGATTTAAGAGTTTTTCTTACAGCGTGTATTTCTAGAGAGAGATTAAATTTTATTTTTGCATTTTATAAAAAGAAAAAATAATAACATTCTATTTTTGTCAAAAAATAAAATAAAGATTCCAATGCTAGAAATATTCAATGAAAATGAGAAATTTTCTTCCCATAATTAAATTTATTTGAAATAACTTTTTTTTTTAAATTAACCGTCTGATATTAAGTCAATAAGTTTAAAAATCTTATGCTGAATATGTTCATTCTTTTATTTCTATTGTCAGAATGAATTAAAAATCACAAAATCGTCATAAATTTATTTCAGCATAAAAAGAAAATTAGTGAAATATGTTTCCTGTCTTAAAAATAAGACTTGTATTAGATGTTAAAATAAACGAAGTATTTTTCATTTTTCACAGACATTTTTATCAAAGAAAGATTTCAAGTTGCTGTGTTCATTTCTGTAAAAGTTCGTTTTGTTATTTAATTATTAATTATTGAAAATAAATAACATGTATTAAAATTTTTCTAGTGTATCCTGTAAAGAAAAGGTAATTTTCTATGCTAATACACGTAAGAATGATTTTTATAATTTAAAGATGTTTTTTACATTTCTACCAAATACCTTGATTATTTGCATGAAGTTGTTTTTTTTCTTTGTAACAGAGCAGTAAGCGACTAGATTTAAATATAGAAAAGTAATTATCTAAGCGGAAATATTTTCATTAAGATAACTACTTCATTAAAGTATAAATTTTGCAATATAAATTACTTTTCAAAAGTGTCATTTAAAAGAAGTAATCAAAAGCAAGAGAATAATACCTAAAACTGTGTGGGAAAAAAAGAGAAGGAAGCATTGAAAATTGCACTTAAGTATTAAGCAGAATAACATGTAACTCAGGGGTAAATAATTGGTATTTATTTCTTGAGAAAAAAATAGCTTCATTTAAACAGTTTCCTTTAAAAGAAGATGTTTAAAAGAAGATTATAGGCCGATTTTACATGGTTATTAAAACACATTAAAATTGTAAATTGAAAAAAATTGGAATTTCGATTAGTTTTAATAGAAAACTAAATTTTTTAATGAACTTTTATTTAAAAGATACCTAATGACGATTTAAATATTTTCAATGGATTGTAATAAATTTAACAATGATCCTTTTAAAGTAATTCCTCAAGAAAATAAATAAGACTTCTAAGGTGTCTCTATAGCAAAGACAACTTTCTTTGTTTCTATTTGCTAATACACAAGACATTTTATGCCAATATAAGGTCTTTTTATGTAAATTCTAAACATTTTAATGCAATGTAATAAATTTAGCAATGGCTATTTCAAAATACTTCTTTAAGTAAATATGATGCTAATGCTTTCAATTCGCCAAAATTTTCATAATATATTCAAAAGAAACCTGTATGATATAACGTCATTTAAATATCACTCCACTTTTTAATTAATTAATCATAATATAAATTTGAAAAAAGGAATAAATATAATAGCAATTCCTTAATTACTATCTGAAAAAGTGAATCGATTTTATTAAAGAATAAATCATGGACATTTCTATTTGCAATTAAGCCTTTCCATCTTTTGTTAGTTAGCGATACTTAAAATCCTATAGAAACCTGCAATGTTCAAATTGAATATATTAATCGAAGTATTTTTTAAAAAATATTACTTAGGGACAGATCTTTTTATTCGTTTAGTTCCAGCATTCACACGAAAAAGTAATTTCAAAAACTTGTTTTAATCTGGAACAAATAAAAGACACCACATGTCTAAAATGGACACATTATAAACAAAATAAATATAAGGTGTTATATGAATGAAAACAAAGCGAAAACGTATATGTTTTTGCACCAAACCAGGTAGTTTGTATTATTTTATTATCATGTAACAAGAATAAAATGTTTTCTTAATTGAAACTGGTGAAAAAACGCTTTATTAGCCTGAGAGCATAAGCAATCAAAATACACCATATAATGATCAGATTGGATTGATTTCATCCCAAACAAACCGCGATTGTAAAAGCTCGCCAATAAACTAGCTGGAGGGATCATCTTGGCGAGTTGTAACTGAGCCATTCATACCCGGGCGTTAATAAGAGAAATATCTTGCATAACGACTTGGTGAGAGACGGAAAAAACCAAGATACAAGCAAATGGATCTAAAGCGCTGCTTATGCTTACCTCTCGCTTACTAATATGACCAAGGAGGCAGTTTAGGGTCTTTATTAACACTTTCGGGGGAATGCTGTTTATGATTTGATGACAGAAAATGGTTTTAACAAATCCAGAAACGCCAAAATGAAAGCTTATTAGTTTCAGTTTTGAAATGAGATTGAATTCCTAACACTTGTTGCTATGTGTTTCTCATTTTTGTTTGCATAGATAATTTACAAGAAAGATGTTCTTAATAACTTTTCGATATACATAAATTATAGAAATCACCAAATATTATGATATTTTTTAGACTATCGTTTATATATTTGTTTTAATACAAGATTGATTCTTTAATGCAATGTTCTAGAACTTGTAAATGAGTTAAAATTTGGCTTTCGAATTTTCTATTGATTACAATAAGTTCTCTATAATGTGTTTGAGACAACGTAAAAACACAAAGATTACGATGAGTGAGATTTAACATATAATTTCATTACTTGCAAAAAACTTTATGGCTATGAAATCAGTTTTGAACGAAACATGTTAACAGATATTATGCATATTTATTAATAAGTGATCAGGATAATCCAAAATTACAAACAATCGGATAAATGAAAGCTGATATGTTATCTTCGCTTGATAATTTTTAGACGTAACTAACTAAAGGAATACTTGATTGATACCATTGCAATTGGATTAATATAAATTCCCATTTTTTTACAATAACATTAATATCAAGCCAACAATATTAGCCTTTTCTAAAAATATAGCTCTATTTTTTAAATGAAAAAAAATAATGAAAATAAGCTTACAGCTTTCTGATTTTAAATAGGTTTAAAGTCGAAAGCATCACTGTTTTCTGTGAACAATAATGTAAAATAAATAAAGCGGAGGATTTTTTTCTTGTTTAATAAATATGAATTCTAGCAGCTATGCTACTACTCTTTTTGTTTCTGTTTGCTCTGTATGTAAATGGGGAATACATATATTTCTGAGTCATAGTGTTTTTTTATTTTCTACTCTAATTAATTACTATTCTAACAATGAATCCGATTTTTAAAGAAATAAAGCGTCAATGCTTGTCTTATGTATGCAAATATTTCTTTGAGCCTCCCACATCTAGAATCTGGCCACGGATGAAGAATAAAGTTCCTATATTTATAGTAACCTTTTTGACAGATTAAATATTGCAGGAGCAGCAACTTAAAGACAATTAAGCTTCGATGTTTATTAGTTCATTTTTTTCAAAAAACCAAGTATTATTTTGTATTTTTTGAAAAAGAAAAAAGGGTAAATCTAAATGCCAAGAAATGAAAATTAATATACGTCGAAATTCTTCAATGGAGGAAGGAAAATTTGCAGATAGTCTTTATGAAAATCTGTTTATGGGAAAAATCTGTTTATTGAAAAACGACCATTGAAAATGCCAAAGCATATATATATAAACACATGTTGACTAAACATTTTAATTGCATTTATTTATGCTTAATTCAAACATTTATTTATTTTTAAATAGATTTCTTTTGAATAAATTCAAGATAAAAAGCAATTAAAAGAATATACTGTAGGGTAGTAATATACTTCTGTGACCGTACTATAACCGTGACTGTTTTGCTTGCCCCTCTATCGGCCGTTGCCACGAACAATCGGTCCATGTTTTGGAAGCAAACATAAAGCATGATGTAATCCCCGAGTATTTTAATGCATATATGTTAAATGTTATTGTCTTCAATAGTTTTGTCCCCTTGTAAATCATGTCCTTTAATGTCAATAAATGTATTTTTAAATAAATTGGCATGATTTATTGATTTTAATAGTCTACCCTGAAAAAATTAGAATTTTGGCGCCCTTTCGGTCACACTTATGGGTTTCATTAAAATTACTAAAACATGAGGCAAAACTAGTTTAACTGTTAAGAAACTGTAAGAAAATAAAAAGAACCAAAATCAGATTACAAGAGGTGCTATTTAACATTGAACTCAAAATAAATTACAATAAGCTTCGTAACAAAATAAAAGTAAAAATATTCAAAGAAATTATTTCTCTATTTATTTAATCGCGTCTTGATTGACAGAAGAAAAGGTATTTTTATGAATTATTCTCAAATTTCTTTTAAAAAATGATTACAATTAGATAAAAAAATTAATTAAATAGTAATAAAAATTTAGGGATGAAAAAGAAATTTTTATCAATAAAAAGTTAAATGTTTAAATTTTACAATGGTAGAGAAATAATTTATGTGCTATGGTTAGTTCAGAAGTTATGAGAGAAACGCACATAAACTCTTTCAACGAAAATGTCACTTTTTTATTGAGTTGCATAATTTTTTTCTGTTGTACAACAAATGGAAATATGTTAAAATAAGTTGTGTTCTTTGGAAAGAAATAATATTTTGCAAATACCTCAGAAAGACCAATAGGCTTTAAAAATTTAATTAACTTCTAGAGGAAAAATTGAAGAAAAATTTTACTTTTTCTAGTTACTTTTTATAATTCCAGATGAAATCCAGCATGTTTTTGTGATATCAGCTTTCTGTAATAACCTTAATACTTAAATCTATACTTATAATAAAGCTCAATGTGTGTGTGTGGGTGTGTGTGTGTTGGCGCTCTACAGGCCAGACCATTGGACCTACAGCTACCAAATTTGGTACATGTATACCTTGGAGGTTCGGAATGTGCACCTCGGAGCCCTTTTTTCGAATTTTTAATTAGAATTTGAATTAATTAAAATTTAAGCGAAATTTCGACGTTTTTCCGCTATAACTTCCGAAAATATTATTGCACAAGTATGATTTTTATATCAATTTAAAGATAAAAAAATTAGCTTTCTAACGGTATCAGTTTTTTTTAATTTCTAACGTAAGCTTCTATTTTTAACGAATTTTTAAAGAAATATTTTAACCATGTTTTTATCACGTGATTGGATAAAATAAAAGACTGCCGGAAGTTCGAATAAAAAAAACTATCATCGCAAAATAAATCAAAAGAAATGAAAATTTTAGCTCGTGACTGGATAAAATAAAAGAAATATAAAATGTGATATTTTCTTTAAAAAAAAGCAAAGCAAAGGCTTCTATGATCGTTTGCAATATCTAAATAATTTATTCCATAAATCATCTTTATTTACAGTAAACCTGATTGAATTTAGACAGGATATGCATTGAAATCCCGACTTAATGGCATATTTATGCAATCGTTTGCAATATATCTGGATCATTAATTTAATACTTTTTTTCCCTTTCTCGCTTTCTTTAAAAAACATTTAATATTTTGGCAACATCATCGAATTTTTTTTTAAATATTTTGAAAGCATAACCGATGGTTAAAAATGACTGATTTATAAAATTAAAAAATATTATTAGGAAAAGGTTTACTTTTAGAACTTTCCGTCCATCATCTTAAAGAAAATATTAATTTCATGTCAATCAATGCCCGGAATTACTTCAAGGCTAATGAATATGTGATTTAATTGAAAATTTTAGAACGCTTTACACATGGCGAACCAGCTGGTCGCCAAAGGCGGCTAGTTGTAAATAATCCTTAATTTGAATAAAATAAAAAGCAGACGATTTTTTTTTTGTTAAAAGTTTTTTTAAAGTATGCATTATTTTTACATCAAATTTCAGATAAATATGAAATCCTTCATTGGAATCGAATAACAGTCATTTTCTGATGAGTGAAAATAACATTTATCGATTAACAATAACAAATGGAGAATAATTTCAGATCAACGTTGAGATAGCAAAAAGCAATGAATCAAATTGCCAAACGCCACGTCGAAATAATTCAAAAAAAGGAATTCATTCAAGCAAACAAGGTTTTCCTCTCAGAAGTGAAGATAACAAAACTAATCAAATGAACAGGAAAAAAAGAATAAGAAAAAAAAACCGAGAAATTTTTTAACCTACTGTTATATATAAAAAAATTCGCATCTTAAAAGCTTCATAAAAAGTACTTTAGAATTTTATTACACTGTAAAATCGCTCCGTTTCCTTGAACGCACTATGAATTTTTATCTAACTTTAAGTAACCATTTGCTTATACAACTTAAAAAGAGCACTATTAATTTTTTTATAGATGAATCAAAATTATTTATATACTTTGGTTTATATAGTAATATATGGTTTGTGGAGAAAAGTTTCAATTTTATTGTATATGAAATCTTTTTGCTTTATTGCCCGGATTATCAACATCAGTATAAAAAATATATGGAAATGAAAATTGAAAACAAAACATTTTCATAAGTTGCCTTAAAAGATGGCTGAAATGATAACATTTATCGCTTATTCTACAAAGACCTGACAACGTTTATTAGCATTTTCAAAATGAAAAGTAAATGTTTCTGCAGAAATTATTTTACTGACTTTAATTATTTGACTATTGCTCTTGAGTATTTATTGGAAAGGATAGTCTTAACTTGACATTTATATTATTAATTGATCCATCTTTAAGAGTTATGAATGAGTCATTCGTAATGAAAGGATTCTTTAAAAACTAAAAAAGCCTCATTGTAATAAAGTATATCACATCTGTCATAATAAAGAATATCGCATCTATCATTATGAAACATAATTTGAAGCATAAAATCTCAAATAATACGTTTATGCAAGTGTGAGAGTAAATATTCTATGCTTTACCTCTTTTACCTGGCTTAACAAAAAAATTAACGATGAAATGCGTTTAACCTTATTAGTGTTTCAAATAAAACGAAACCTACTTTATTCAAAAAATATGTTCTGAATAAGTTCTATTAAAATGTGATTACTCTGCATTGAATTATCCTTTAGAAATTCCTCAGTCCTTCAATTTCCCGAAGCTTGATGTCACACAAAATTAAATATTTTTTCTTTGACATGCCATCCAAACATTAGATTAATTTTTATCTCATTTTTGAATATCATTGTTTACTATTTCTAAAATATAGTTAATAAATGTTAACAAGCCATATCTGTCACTGCTGTAATAAAGTGGCAAATTAACATCTGTATGTAAAATTACAGAATTTCTATCAGCTGAAGTCGCTTATGTCTCGACCTATTCAAAATAGTTAAAATCTAATTTAAAACAGGCAAATTTTCCATATTCATTTTGGTAGGTTAGACCCATTGTTGGAAAAGATGAATCTTATGGTTCATTACACCGTTTCTGGCTGTTAGGGAAAGCATCTTTCGACCCTCGGCTTTCTATTCTGCAAACGGCTTGTCAGGACGGGAAAGAAAGCTTTTATAGCTTCGGATTTCATCAAAGTCAATCCTTCCCTGGCACTTGGGGGGAGGGAGACACTTGCCGGATTGAAGGAGAAGGAAGTGCCGAAGGAGAAGAAAAGATGCCGGTACTCCTGCCTCTGAGGCTTGGGAGAAAATTCTTTTTTCGTGAGTAAGCAGCTGCATAGGGAAAGAAAGAGTTTGTCTTTAATGGGAGGTTCATCGCTTTAGTGGAACTGACTCATTCGGGGAACAAAGTTTCGCTCTGTACATGAAAAAAAAATTTGATCTTTTTATTAAAGGTGTTTTAAGTAATCCGAAGACTGACGCTTTTGTGAATGAAACTATTATTTAAATAGCTTGAGGGGAAAAAACGAAATTCAAACAAGTTACTTTTTTCATATTGAGTTGACATCTTAGATTTGTAATTATGTGTTAAATCATATACATTTACTTGATCAGTAAATAACTGCATTCGTTTAAACGTCTGCATAAACTTTAACTTCTTATAATAAAAATATCATTAATTATTCAAATGTTTCAGAAGCATTTTCATATATTAGGCAGATAAACCTTTCAGGGTGAATATATAAATAGTACTACAAAAGACATCTAAATTGTCCAGTAACAACATAGATCGAAAATTGTGATGCACTTTTGACACGTTAAGGATTGATTTTAACTTTATAGAGACAATTCATTTATTAAAAGAGAGAAGAGTGTGAATACGATCCTGTTCATGTCATTACATTAAGTTACCTTACTTCCGTTGTTGAAATATCTTCAGTCGTTTGTTATGGAGAAGAAAAATAAGCCATACCTTGCAATCTTTAATCACACCCATCCGATGTATTAGCAAAATAAGGTTGTTTGATAGCATGTAATATCGATATCATATTTGCCAACTCGTTCATTTGATCAGATTTGATTTTGCCTGGAGCTTGTTTATCTGCAGATATACAAAATTAGTTAGCAATTTTTTTTTTTTCATATTCTTAACTGAAAATAATTCTTTCATAATAAGTAACCAGAAGACAAATAGCAAATGAGAACGTATAGATTGAATAGAAAATATACTTAATGAAATAAACCGGGATTTGAATACAACGGTGATATTTTTTCAAATAATAAAAAAAATTATTTCTTCAAGAATAATAAGAAAAAGTAAAAACGCTTACATAACAGCTTGCTCAGAACCACATATGAAATCAGAAGCAAATGAATAAAAAAATATGCTGATATTTTTGTCAGTCCTTTGTGATAATTTATTACTTCTTAAAGAGGAAATTGTTCACGATTTTGGAGGCCCAAAAGTTGTTTGAAATTATTTTCTGAAAGTTTCTATTTACGAAATTCCAATTAAATAACTAAGGCTGAAATGTTTCACTCCTTTTTTGATTGGTCCACTTACAAAAATTTATTTATTTATTTATAAATTTTTTTTGAAAGAATATGTTCAGTATTTTGGTTAATTAGAATAATTACTTCGATGTGGATTTTAATATAAAATATTTTATATATTTGTTATGTTATCGTTAGCAATATATTGCCCAGTGTTATAAATCGATATAATTATTGCAAAATTCTAACAGGAAATGATTTAATTTCTAAAATAATTTGAATAGAAATTTGATAGAATTGGAAAGTCTAATCCTAAACTAATGTCTAGGTCAATTACAATAGAAACTCGCGAGATTCTTAATCAGAACAGTCCTTTGGTTTCAAATTTTTACTTGGAATCCCCACGTTAAATAAGTTTGATAAGTTTTTAATCAAATATAATCTAAATATTAAAAATTCTGATGGAAGGGTCATTGCCAAAAATGCCGGAAATAAAATCAAAGCAGATTTCATAAAATTATTGAAGTTGAAGAACTGAAATGAAACATAATAAATTCGTCATTTATTAAAGTCAAGAAAAGAGGAGGCAATAAAAAGTAATGAAATTACAGAAAAGTCAAACGACAATTAAAGAAAAAAATAGCATTATTTTATTATGAACCATTAAAGTTTTGTTTAAATCTCGACAATCATTTTTATTTCATGATGTCATTATTTTTTCGTGGGCAATTTTATGATAACGCATAAAACTTTCAAAGCTCTTTATTTTTATGTTGTAGGAGCACGATTTAAAACAATGAATTGGAGAATTTCTTTCAGGGTTTATTTTTAGAGGAATATTAAATTTTATAGTTACTTGGTAAGAACAAAAAAATAATAATTAAGTCGTATATTTGTCAAAAATAATTAAAATCAAAATTCCGAAGTAAGAAATATTCACTAAGGTTAAAAATATTTCTTTCCTTAATCACACATTTTAAATGCTCTTTAAAATTTCTCTGGTTTACATCCCAGTCAAAAAGTTTAAATCTTATGCAAAAAATTCATTTTTTATTTCTTTAAGCATAATGTATTAAAAATTATAAATTCATGATTAAATTGTTTCAGCATAAAACGGAAATTAGTAAAATGTGTCTCCTGTCATAAAAATAAAAGTTGTATTAGATGCTAAAATAAAATAAGTCGTTACTAATTTTTATACAAAATTTTTTAGCAGAGCAAAATTTTAAATAGCTTTGTTTATTTAAGTAAAAGTTCGTTTTCTTATTTGATTATTAAAAATACATAACAAGTATTGCAATGTTTTGTAGTATTGGGAAATGTCATTTTCTATGCTAATACACATAAGGATGATTTTCCTCATTTAAAAGCTTTTTGTTTTACATTTGCTACCTTTACCATAATTTTTTGCATTAAGTGGGTATTTTCTTAATGACAACAGAGCTTTAAGCGATTAGATTGATAAAGAAAAAGTAATTATTTAAGGGAAAAATCTTTCCTTAAAATAACAAACAAATTAAAATACAAATCAATTTTCTAATTTAGTTGTCAAAAGTTGCATTTAAAAGACATTTAATAAAAAAATTAAATGAGGAAAAAAACATTGAGCATTGTACTTCAGTTAACTTGTACTCATTGTACTTCAACAGAAAATAATTGTTTTTTATTTCTTGAACAAAATGGAACTTCGAGTTTCATATAAAAAGAGACGTGCAGTATGTAATGTATTGTTTTCGCATGGGCATTAAAATACATTAAGATTGATGGTTTTAGAAAATATGAATTTATATGATTTTTTTAATATAAACTGAATTTTTGTAGTGAATTTTTATTTAAAAATGTCTAATGGTAATTCAAATGTTTTTAGTCGAATGTAATACATCTTACAATGATTATTTCAAAGCATTTCTAAAAATAAATATTCTTTCTTTCTTTTAAAACGTGTTCGTTGAAAAATCAGATCTTTTTCTCTATCTTAAAAAGAAATTTGTTTCGAATTAAATATTTTGAATATTGATTAGTTTTCTTAATGAAATTAATCTTCGTACGGAATTTCAAAAGAGTAATAAATTTAATTAAGAACTATTGATTACGTTTTGCAAATCTAAACCTATTAAAGAATATATCATACGTTAATCGATTCATAATTACTTATTACTCTCTTATATATATTTGAATAACTTAAAGTCCTGTTGAAATATGCAAAGTACCAAATCGCATATTTTAGTAATAGAATTATGCTTGAGGATTTGAATGTGATTTAAAGGCATATTTCTTACGAGTATGGATCATTATTCTTACAAAAACGTAATTTGAAGAAAAAATATTTAACGTCGGAACAAATAAATGGCACAATATACACAAAATAAATAAAATGTGCTATAAAAATTTCGTTTCAGTTACAGATTATCAGCCTGATTATTCAGTTACAACTCAGTTTACAGATTATCAGCCTGAGAGTATAAGCAATCAAAATCTATCATCTGATAGCCTGATTGGATTGATTTCATCACAAACAAACCACGACGGAAAACGTCGCCAATAAACTAGCTGTAGGGATCATCTTGGCGAGTTGTAACAGAGCCATTCATGCCAAGACATTAATAAGAGATACATCTTACATAACGACTTGGTAAGATTACTACTTATTAATGCCAAGCCATTAATAAGGGAAGCCTCTTACATAACGACTTGGTGAGAGACGGAAATGAAGATACAAGTAAATGGATGAAAAGCGATGCTTATGCTTACCTTTCGCTTATTAATGCGATCAAGGGTGGCAGTTTCTGATCTTTTATTAACACTTTCGGGAAATGGTGTTAATGATTTGCAGGCAGAAAATGAATTTACTAAACACAGCAATGCCGAAATGAGAGCTTATATGTTTTAAAAAAGGATTGAATTCCTGACACTCATTGCTATTTGTTTCTCATTTCTTGTTTACTGGGATAATTTACAAGAAAGAATTTATTAATACCTTCATGATGAACAGAAAGTTTTTTTATCGCCAAAACATTCAAATTTCAGATTTTTTTTGGCAATCAATTGCTATATGTTTGTATTTGAACACGATATTTTACTTCTGTCACATCTGGGAATCGTGGCTGTCTCCTTTCTCACTCTTAAAACATGACAAGGCATCCGGAGGGAAAGGCATTTCTTGCATACTCTCTGAGAAAGTATTACACCCCACTGAAATGCATACAATTGTGGACTTTAGGTAAAACAGGCATGCCTTGTGTACTTTTGGTGTACAGCAGTTACGGAATATTATCCTTTGCTCTAAGTTATAATGAATCTATTGTGCTATCCTTAATGGTTTTTAAATCGTAATCCCTGGTATGCTGTCAGAAATATAAGAAAATTGAATTTGTGTTCTAGGTCTATTTTTTCTTAATCAACTATAATTAAAATTTGACATAAAACTACCATTGTAATCACAAAATCACATACCAAATTTAATATATAAAGTTTTTGGGTTAAAGCATTTATAAGATTTTGAAAGTACAGGCAGACAGACGAGTCCTTAATTTGTCTTAAAATTTGATGGGTGTCAATTGTAAATATTTGAAACCGATTTTTATTTAGCTAACCTTTTCCTCTGTATTACATCGCATTAGCGTATAGTGGAACAGTTGGACAAGCAGGCCATGGGTTGCAACTGCAATCCTTTTAAAATACAGGTGGCCATTTAATTTACAGAATGAATGGAGTTAAATTAGACTGAAATCCACAAATTCTGTGTAAAGATTTTTTACGATATTTTAATCCGACAAGCTGAAGGAATTTTGGAGATATCATTTTCAGACAGAATAATGGACACTTTTTAATCAAGGAATCTCCTGAATTCAGGAGGGTCTAAAATGTGGAGATTTTTCTAAATCTCAAATATTTCGACGATTACAATAAATTATACATAGCACACGAGAAATTTTAGAGTTTTTGAATAGAA
Source organism: Argiope trifasciata (assembly GCA_026543055.1). Classification (NCBI taxonomy): domain Eukaryota; kingdom Metazoa; phylum Arthropoda; class Arachnida; order Araneae; family Araneidae; genus Argiope; species Argiope trifasciata. Next base: position 1,241,359 of record JAPMOQ010059003.1, on the reverse strand, counting down.
GAAGCAAAGATTTAGTTGTATGGGGTAAGAAATAGTTTTGTCTCTGGCAGAAAATTCTGAAGCCCTTCAGGTAAGTTTTGAAAAATTCTGCCACTGGATTGACTTTTTGTCTGTCTGTCTAATTAATTGTAAGTGAATAAAATAAAACAAAAACACAAAGGAGGGATAAATGATGGAGTGTCAATAAAGGTGGTCATCTCGTTCAAATTTATTTCTTTCACATGAAAAATTAATTAACCAGGAGATTCCCTTTTTGTAATCACTTCCTTTATTTTAGTATTAACACATTCGCTGCCTCTGACGCGTCTGTGCGTTGCAAATAATATGTCATTGCACCAAATTGTCTGTGTTATTAGATGACACCTCCTCCACAACAGTTAAGTGATAGCAAGGGAGGAATCATCTCATTAGATAGAGGGTCCTGATATCGGGCGAGGATTGCGCCAGTAAACGGGTTAAGCCACAGATTAAATTGGAAGGAGTATATATAGAACTTCTTAGTATTTGCTATTTTGATAATTCTAGCACATAATTTGAAGCGAAAGATTTAGATAATATGTGATAATGTTTGCAACTGCAATCCTTTCAAAATACAGGTGGCCATTTTATTGACAAAATCCACCTTTTCGTTTCTAGAAATATTAAATTTTTTGGCATTCTAACCATTCCAATCTTTCAGATTAGAATTTGCTCAGCCCTTTTTTGAATATCCTTTGATTAATTGAAAGATAAAAAGTTAAGGCTTAAAGGTCATAAAACTGTCTGTGAACATAAGTAATTCTTTTTTCTGGAACTGAGAAATCATGGACTTGGCGGAATCATCAAAGATTCGATAGTAAAGATGGATTTAACAAGCTGAATTCGATAAAAAGGTTGTTGTAGCAGTTTTAATATCATCTTCTGCTAAAGCAAAATAATTTTAATTATAAAATTCGGATTATCAGCAAGTAAATAGCTTCAATAATTAAAATGAAATTTGAACGTTCATAATGCCAACACGTATGTAAATAACCATACACTTTGTAAATATCGTTATATTGAATTTTTATTCATATTTGTTAATTATTTTCTTTCGTTTCACTTAAGGACCCATTAACTTATGTTAAAGCTAGGTTAAGGTTAACGTCCATAACCTTATGTTGCCGGAGACTACGGTAACAAGTGTTTTATGCAGAGAAATGATAGTTTTTTGGAAATAATAACAGTACAATACGCAGCAGTAAAAGTGTTTAAAACTTATTAGAGACGATTAGCCGTTAACACAAATAATTCTGCATGATTACAAATATTGCCAACAATATTTAATTAATATTCTATCTAATAAATTCAAGATAAAAGAAACCATAAAATTATTTATAATATTCTACTCAGATTCAAGAAAAATTACTAAAAATGAAACAAAATCAATCAAACTATTTCAGAAATTGTAGAAACTTTAAAAAAAATCACGCATCAGAAGGTAATATTTAATAAATTAAACTCAAAAATAATTACAGCGTAACAAAAATAAAACTAACAATGCTCAAAAAATAATTTCAACCTTGGTTGAAATTTAAAAAATAATATCAGCATTGAATATTCATTGACTTAATATGTCTGCGAGAAAAACGGCATTGTTATAAAATATTCTTAAATAACTTATAAAAAATTCATTAAAGTTAGTGAAAAAATGGAAACAAAATAATAATCATAATATTCTTTTCATCACCAGAAAGGTGGTAATTGAAGTTTTATGAAGTTTAAAATTAATTTTTGCGCAATGATTAATACAATAGTGATGAGAAAAAGATTCAAAATATTTAAACATAAATTTCATTTTTTTAAAGAGTTAAAGAAAATTGTTTGATACTCATGAACAAGACGAAATAAGTAAAAAAAATAAATTCAGTTCTTTAAAAAGAAATACCATTTTGAAAGTTAAACAGAAATAGCAATAAACTGTCCAAATTTAATTAATTCCGTGATGAAAATTAGTGAACAAATTTTAATTCATTTCAAGTTGTACATCGCTGATTAAACCAGGCTTGTTTCTGCCCTTTCCACACTGTAGAAAATTTAATACTGAATTTTTAATTATCCTTTATTTAAATGATTTGAAAAGCAAAAAAACCCCTTTTAATCTAAACAGTTTTTTTTTTTTTAAATTTTAGAAACGAATGCATCACTTTTTACATTAAATTCCACATCCAATATGAAATCATTCAAATGAGTTGGAAAGGAGTTTTTTTGATGTGTCAAAATAACATTTATCGAAGAACAATAACAGAATAATTTCAGATCAACGTTGAGATAGCACAAAGCAATAAACCAGATTGCCAAACTCCCGAGTCCAAATAATTAATGTAATGGGATGTATTTACGCAAACAAGGTTTTTCTCTCAGAAATGAAGATAACAAAAACATTAAATAAATGGCGAAAAAATGAAAAAGAATTCAAATTAATGAGAAATTTGCTTATCTATAAGGGTATGCAAAAGGGTTGTAATTCTAAGGTATTTTTTAAAAGTTCAATAGAATTTTATTGCATTGTAAAGTCATTTCGTTTCATTTAACGCTATATGTGTGTTTATCTAAATTTAAAAGATAGTTTGCATCTCCATACTAAAAAGAACAAAACAGTTTTTCTTTACAGATGAACGATTGGTGAACTGTTTTCATAATTTGACAAGATCAGTCAGTTTTCAGAGCAAAATTGGACTTTTATTATGTATGAGATCTTTTTGTTTTCTTTGCGCGGATTATCAACATCAATGTAAAAAATGCATGGAAATTAAAACTGGAAATAAAATGTTTTCATAAGTGCTCAGGAAGGATAGTTGACGCGATAATTTATTTCATTTATCATTATACAAAAGATTGACCGCATAGATTAGAATTCTGCAAATTAAAAATAAATATTTCAGAAGAAACTTTTTTCGCAACTTAATGCTATTATTCTTGACAATTTATTGGAAAGCAAAGTTTTAACTTGACATTTGTATTATTAATTGATTTCGCTTTAAGAGTTATGAATAAGTCAGTCGTAATGAAAGGATTCTATAAAAATAAAAGAACGCATCACATGTGTCATTATAATAAAGTATATCACATTTGTAGTTATGATAAATTCTTTGAAACATAAAAATTTCAAACAACATGTTTTATGCAAGTGTCATGATAACTGTCTCATGCCTTACCTCCTTTTCCTGGCTGAACAAAAAAAATAGCGATGAAATGCGTTTATTCTTATTAGTGTTTCAAATAAAACGAAACCTACTTTATTCAAAAAAATATGTTCTGAATAAGTTCTGTTCAATCTAAATTATTCTGTATTGAATCATCCTTTTGAAACTTCTTAGTCCTTCAATTTCCTTTTGATTAATGTCTCAGAATATTAAATATTTTTCCATTGACTTGCCATCCAAACATAAGATTAATTTTTATCTCATTTTTGAGTATTATTGTCTAATATTTTTAAAATATATTTTATAAGCAGTGACAGCAATATCTGTCACTGCTGTAATAAAGTAGTGAATTATTACATACTAGCTGGTACCCAGCATTTTGCTGCCGTAAAAGAAATAATCTTGTAAACATCGTTTGGAATTTGAAATAGTTGTCTTGTTTAATTAAGAATGATAGGGAGAACGACACTTATTTTCTTGTCGACTGTGAATACATTCATTGAAATGGAAGGGTATATGAAGGAGAAGCAGAAATAATATTTATTCTATTTTTATTATTCTCTTTTAAGGACAAATATTCCTTTTTATAGATTAGATTCGTGCATTCTTTTATTATTGTAATGCTTGGTGCTCTTTCAGAATGGTAATGAAAGAAACTATTTATTTCATCTCGTGATTTGTTTTATATTCGTTCAAAATTCTCTTTAAATGTTAGAAAACGTGATTAAAACATCTTGTTTTGAAATTGATTAAAAACAGAAAATATATTTATCTTCTGTAAAGATAATTTTTAGAAAACTGAGACAGCCAAAATTATTTGTACTAATATTTTCGCTAAGATTTAATTAAATTTTTAATTAAAATTTTAAATTCCCAGGATCGCTCTCCCCAACACTTTCTCGCATCATCAGTAACAAAGTTGTTACTTCTGAGAATGATCTGCATGGAATTTGAGTACAATAGCTACAAAATGTTAACCTTTAACTTGAATTTAGTATCTATACTGAATCTACTGTGTCTCCTCGGCGAGTTGTTTTCAAATAACTCTGCGAGTTATTTGAATCCTATGTAAACAGATACTGTTGAGATCCGAATTTTTAAAAGTTTTTTAGATATACCTATAGTCATCCCGTAGTTGCAAGGAATATGTAGACCAACTTTCAATAATAAGCGCTATGGAAGTGCAATTGAATACGCATTTAGATAAGCGGTGTGGTAGCGCATGAGAGATATACAGACAAGCATTCATTTTTATTTATATAAAAAATACAAAAAAGGAAGATCGATTTGTATTATTGCTGAAATTTTGTAAACTAAAACCGTTTGTTGTGCCTTATGGTAATTTACAAGCAGGCTGACAGAATTGTCAGAGAATGAAGCCGAGTGAGTGTCTCTTGTTCTTTCAGTGGCTCCAATGAGGGCGAAAATACGACTTAGCTACTCACGCGTCACAGCAATTGCCAATCTGAGGCAAATCTTAGTTTCAATTGCGTCAAAATTAAAAATTCTATTTTCCGATATTATTAAACTCATGCCAGGTATTAAATTGCCAAAAATGTCGCCAAGGGTGACTCAATCGATTCAGTCCAATTCACGCCAAGGATTATTATTTAAAAACTGCTGCTCACCATTATTATGCAAGGCATGCTTGACTTTTTCAAAGTCGGGCTTGGATGTTTTATTTTATTTTATTTTATATTTATTTATTTTGCAGATGGTGAAGGATAGTACTTTTCTTTGAGAGCATACAAGAAAGTGTCTAAGAAACCCCCATGTTATGTTGTCATGTTTACCCATACTTTGACCCGAATTGAAACATACAAACTTTGCATACATATTTAATGCCACAGATTAAAAAAATCCTACAACGACAAACGTATAAAGATTGATAGACTAAAAAATTTTCAAGATCAAATATTCTGGGATTACAATATTTGTTATGTATCATATAGGTATTAAAAAATTATTTCTTATAAATTATCCATGTAAACAAGAAATGAGAAATAAATAGCAACGAATGTCAGGAATTCAATCCTATTTTAAAATTGAAACTAATAAGCTTCTTTTTACGTTTATTAAATTTATTTTCTGCCTGCAAATCATAAACAGCATTCACCTAAAAGCGTTAATAAAGGCCATAAACTGCCTCCTTGATCATGTTAGTAAGCGAGAGGTAAGCATAAGCAACGCTTTAGATCCACTTGCTTATATCTTCATTTCAGCCTCTCACCAAGTCGTTATGTAAGATGTTTCCCTTAGTAATGCTACGTCATGAATGGCTTTGTTACCACTCGCCAAGATGATCCCTACAGCTAGTTTATTGGCGAGGGTTCACTGTCGTGGTTTGTTTGAGGTAAAATCAATCCAATCTGATCTTTATATGGCGTATTTTGATTGCTTATGCTCTCAGGCTGATTATCTGTTTACTGAGATGTTTCACTTAAAAAAACGAATCTTTCAAAATTCTAACAGAAAAACACAGGCTACATAATTAAGTGCATAAACATGCATCGTTTTAGTTTTTTCTCTTTGATATGGCACCTTTTATTTATTTTGTGCATATTGTGTCTGTTTCAGATGTAACATGCCTTTTCTTTGCTTTGGGTTAAAATAATTCTTTTTTTCCCATTATTTTTTTCGTTAAAATATATGAACAAAAAATGTTTCTTTAAATAATTCGAAACCCCAAGCCTAATTATATTACAAGAATAAACAGTTTCATGTATTTCTCTAGGAGTTTAAGTTCTTTCATCCTGATTTATTTTCAATATAGGAAGAAGAAAGTTGATTTTGCTATTGGAAATTTTTCTATTTTAAGAGCTACGTTGAAATTATCATTTCAAAATTTACCGCCTTTCATTAACTAAATTTGAATCGTCATTGAAGATTTGTAAATAGCCATTAGACATATTTACATTTTTACGAAAAGCTAACACAAATTCACATTTTTTGCAAAGTAGAAATTTAATATCTTAAATAACCTGCCCAATCCTCTTATTACAAATCTTTTAATTTTAGGAAATCATCGTTGTATTTTTTATAAGAAACTCTTTTAAAAATTCTCAATAATGTACAAGAAATAAATGTCAATTGTTTTCTAATAAATGTCAATTGTTGATATATTATTTTCTACTTATAACTAAATTACCATTTTCAGTTACCTTTTTTTTTTTTAAATACTGCATTTGGGCAGGATTTTATATTATACAGATACATTTAATTTCTTATAAAGTGGTTTTATCCTAATGAAAGAATTTAATCATAAATACTTGCCTTTTCTTTATCAATGTCATTGCTTACAGTTCTTTTGTCATTAAGAAAGCCTATACTATGCCATTGAGCAGAAAATGTAATAACAAATGTTAAAAAAAATTGAATTATAAAACTCCTTCTTATGCAAATTATAGATAATTACTTTTCAGCTCCCAGAAATTTTTAGAGGAATTTATAATACAAATTTTACCCTTTTAATAAACAATAATAACTTAAAAACCTAACTTTGACTTGAATAAATGTTATTAAAAACCTTTCTCACGGAAAATTTTCTGTTTAAAAATTAATAAATACTTTTTTTATTTTCGCATTTAATTCAACATTCATTCATTTTTATGACACATTTTTATAATTGCTTTTTATGGTAATTTAATTCATCATAATTTTGTAATTTTTTTATACTTTATGATTAGAGAAATAAAGGAATAAAAATTTTCTGTAAAAGATCTAAACTTCTTGACTTGATACCAGACAGATAAGTTTTCCAAAAATGATTTCAAATGAATCGAATAAATGAAGGAAATATTCTCAATCGCCAGCCTCGGAATCTTTCTTTAATTTTTTTCCCAAAAATTCGATGTAATTATTTTTCTTTCCGGATTATTCAATTATAAAATTAAAAATCATTCCTTAGAAATAAACACAGAAAAAAAATCCTCTTAATTCCATTGCTTTAAATCTTGCTCCTTTAATTTAAAAATAAAGAGCTATGAAATTTTTATGCGTTATCATAAACCAGCTCGCGAAGAAATAATGGCAGAGGGAAATAAAAATGATTGTCGAGATTGATGCAAAAATATAATGGGTAAATTCCAAAGAAAGCTATTTTTGATTTTATAATTGTTTGGCATTTCTGCACTTTCATTTCCTCTTTATTGCTTTTTCTTAAATTTAATAAAAGACGAATTTATTCTTATTGGCTTCATTTCTTCTATTTCAATGAGATTTAGAAGCATGATTTATTTTCATTTCCACAGTTATTTTCCCTTGCTCTTGCATCAGGATTGTTGACCTTTATTTTCAAAGCTGATTAAAATCCTGTAAATGCTCATTCACTTGAAAATTTCTGCGTAAAAATAGAAAAATCAGAAGATTAACTTCTAATTAGCCAAAAAATTAACGGGCGATTAACTTTTTGTAAGATGTTGAAATGTTTTACGAATTATCTTAGAAATTAGAGTATAAGTTAGAGAATTCTTTTCAAATCAACTTGAGAAATTTTTATTTTTTAGTAATTTAGAGTATTACGATTGGCTACATGATGGTTGTTCGGTTTGAAAATTTCAATTAAAACAATATATAATTTAAAAATATATCTTCTCATATATATTGCATATTATATTTCTTTTTCAGGATTCTAGCGAAAAATTAATAACTGCAATCCCTAATAGATTTGATAATTTATAATATTTAATGAGAAAAATATCAACTTGATTGTCGTAAAGGAATTCCCATAATCATAGCAAAGTATATCATGTGGCAATCTATTGTAAACGACAATAAACTAAGTATAATAAATGCTTTACATTAAATTCACTTCGATTTGAATAGTTCTGATGAATCAAAAAAGACACAAGAAAAAAAAATCAGAATGGTTAATAGGTTATTCTTTCAAAATAAATAACTACTGGGATTTTTTTGTAAACTGATCAATCCAAAAAGAATGAAAAAAAAAAAAAGCAATAGAAAGACTCCTTTGAAATTTCTCCTACTTGTAAACTCCGCCTCTGGAACAGAAAATTTCAGAAAATAATTCTAAATGCTTTTGCGTCCATAAAATCTTTAAAAATTTCCTGTAGAAAAAGAAATTAAAAATCCTAAATTATTACGAGATATAGTATAAATTTCAACAATATAAGCATATGAAAAGGCTTTTTTTTCCTCATTCATCTGCTTATGTTTTCATTTGCGGCTATGATTAAACCTCAATGTAAGTTTCTTCGTATTGTTGTAAAAGTAATTGTGTTACGTTCCTCTTTCCTCTTATTGTCGAGAAATTAACTGTGTCGCGTTCCTTTTTCCTCTTATTGTCGCAGAATTAATTGTGTCGCGTTCCTTTTTCCTCTTATTGTCGCAGAATTAATTGCGTCGCGTTCCTTTTTCCTCTTATTGCCGCAGAATTAATTGCGTCGCGTTCCTTTTTCCTCTTATTGTCGCAGAATTAATGGTGTTGTAATTTCCAAGGACATCACGGTTGGGTTCAAATATGGGTTCAACTCATAAAGTTTATTACCTCACCATTCTGTATTCTTTGATTAGTTATTTTTACCAACTAATAATTATGTGAGAATCTTTTCAGATAAGTGTATGGAAAAAATTAATATGTCATTTTGAATATTTCTAGGTCACATGCTAAACGCAAATTAATTTGACCAAATGAACGAATTGGTGTGATGAAATAATTACGTGATGTAAGGCGACTTTATTTTGATAAAATAATTGATTGCTGTGAATAAAATTTGCAAGGTTCGGCTGTATTTTACTTCTTCATAACATGAGACTGAAAATATTTCAGTACCGGAAGAAGGTAAGTTCCTGTAATGAGATCAATTTATTCGTATTAATTGAAATCATGTTATTTTTATGCAACCAAATTTCCATTTCACACTTTTTTTACACTTTATCAAATGAATTGTAGGTATGAGGACAATGTCAACAGCTAGCATGTCAGAAAGTGCATAACAGTTTCCAATTTTTTTTTCTGTAATTGCACATTTTAGATGTTTTCGGTATCACCATCAACATATTTTCGTTAGCATTTGTCCTAAAGAGCCTCTATCTAATACATCAAAAAGGCTTCTCTAATATTCAAACCATGAATCGAATTTCTGTTATTACATGTTGAGAACTTTTTGAGTTTGCATAGACGTTTGAACGAATGCAGTTTTTCACTGAACAAGTAAGTGCACATTCTTTAACTCATGATTGTAATTTCTAAAAACTACTCATTAACTCACTGTGAAAGAAGTGATTTGTTTGTATTTAGGCTTTTCTCAAATTATGTAAAGAATAGCGTCATTCGTAAATTACTTAAAATCCCTTAAATTAAAAGATTGCGATTTTTTTTTTTTTTTCATATAGAGAGTAACTTTTTTCATCTAACCAGTCATTTCCACTAAAGCTATGAATATCCCGTTAGAGATAAAACTCTTTTCCTATTCAACAGCTTACATAAGAAAAAGAAGATTCAATCCCCCCCCAAAGCCTCGGAGGCAGGAAGGCCGGCATCTTTTGTTCTCCTCCGGCACTTCCTTCTCCTTCAATCCGGCAAGTGTCTCCCTCCCCCAAGTGCCGAAGGTGCCAGTTAAAGGTAAGGATTGACTTTGACGAAATCCGAGGCCATATCCGAGGCGAAATCCGAGCTCTTTTTCCCGTCCTGAGAGGCCGTTTGCAGAGCAGAAAGCCGAAGGTCGAAGAATACTTTTTCCCTTATTGACAAAAATGTTGTAATGAACCGTAAGATTCATCTCTTCTGACAATGGGTCTAACCTTCCAAAATGAATTTAGAAAATTTGCATGTTTTAAATTAGATTTTAACTATTTTGAATAGGTTGAGACTTAAGCGACTTCAGTTGATAGAAATTCTGTAATTTTAAATACAGATGTTAATTTTCTACTTTATTACAGCAGTGACAGATATGGCTTGTTAACATTTATTAACTATATTTTAGAAATAGTAGACAAGGATACTCAAAAATGAGATAAAAATTAATCTAATGTTTGGATGGCATGTCAAAGAAAAAATATTTAATTTTGGGTGACATCAAGCTACGGGAAATTGAAGGACTGAGAAATTTCAAAAGGATGATTCAATGCAGAATACTTAAATTTTAATAGAAATTATTCAAAACATATTTTTTGAATAAAGTAGGTTTCATTTTATTTGAAACACTAATAAGAATAAATACATTTCATCATCATTTTTTTTACCAAGCCAGTGAAAGGAGGTAATGCATAGAATATTTATCATGAGACTTACGTAAAACATATTGTTTGAGATTTTTTGCTTCAAATAATGTTTCATAATCACAGATGCAGTATACTTTATTATAATAACAGATGTAAACTTTTTAAAGAATACTTTCATTGCGAATGACTTATAAAACTGGTCAAAACTATTGGACTAAAAACTGGTCACTTAATATTAACCAAAGGAGAAAATAGAATTTTCAGGTTTAGAGTAGCCTTTATAACAGATTAAATTTTATCTCAAAATATTAATAAAACCAGGAGCAGGGAACTTAAAGATTCTTTTACTTAGAAATTAGTGCCTTTTAAAATATAGTTTCATTTTGAGATTTTTAGCAAAACTGGACTATGCCTTATTTCCAAGAAATTAAAGCTACTGATGGAATAATTAAGAATAATTATTCCACCGTTTATTCTTCCTGGATGACGGGAGAAGAATTTGCAAATGACGCTTTTTAAAACATGTTTATGGAAAAATGTTTTGACAAAGGATATTAATCTGTGATTTAAGCTGTACTTGCTTCATCGATATCCGAGATGTATATTTCAAACAATTCAGGAGAATATGGTTAATGTCCTTTTTCAGGTTACAAAAGTGTCAATAAAGATCAAATTTATTTATTGGAAAAGCAAGAAATGGTGATTCATGTCTTGCCGGTCCCTTATTTTATTCCCTTATATTCAGTAACTTATTTTAATTTAAAATCATATGTCTAAAATGAAAGGAATATAAAGTTTCACGGTACTTACAATTTTAATAAACTTGATACCTGTTTTGAAGGAAGTGTTTTTTGTTAATATGAGCTGCTACAATCTTTAGAAAATACATTTCAAGAGAATCCGAGTCTACCTTTCACTCTAAAACATAATGAATGCCTTGGAGCTCAAACCATTTCGATCCTTTAAGTTAGTTTTACGCTAATTCGCATTCGATTGGCTATCATTTGAAGGATAAAATGTTAATACTTAAGTGACAGAAAACTGCCTGTAATCTACAGCATTTCTGTTTTCTGTAAATGAGAATTCACCAACGACTTGACAAATAGAAAAACTTTTGTCAGCTAAGTAGGAAATTAAGGACGTATTCCATATGATACTGAAAAAATAAAATATTTAACTTTAACAAATAGGCGTTTGAAGTTTGAATATAATCTGGTACGATATTAGAATTCCATTAATTATAAAATGTAGATTATTTGCATGTAAAAAATTTCTAGGGTTTAATGTAAATAATGAGAATATCAACGCAAAGAGAAATAAACACGTTATAAAAATATTTTAATTGCATTTTTTTATTTTAAAATAAAATTCTATTTAATAAATTAAAAATAAAAAACAATTAAAATAAAAATTATAATTGGAAATTAGGACGCATTAAAATTAATGGTTTTTTTTTTTTTTTTTTTTTTTTTTTTGTGATTGTCGCTTCTAGTGTAAAATAAAAAATTCAAATGTGTCTAAAAGTCTTCAGGACGAGCTCAGCGAGATCGGAGTCTGAAGGGTGTACAGCTTTCGAAAAAGAGTGAAATTTCAATTGAGTAATCTTGTGTTTTTTTCGTTGCTTCTGAACTAATTAATACGCAAAAATTATTTTTAGAAATTTTTTAAAATATGAATAATAAATTTTCTGTGGTGCAAAAAATTGTGGTTAAAAATTTTTACTACTATTTTATTTCTAAATTTTCTCTAGTTTTAACCAATTTTTTTTAATAAAAAAATGATATTTGATTTTAAAAAACTTGCGTTTAAAGTTTTAATACTTTTTTAAACCTTTTTATGATTTTCATTAAATTTATCACACCTTTTGCAAATTTTTAATTTTTATGCGATTAGTTTCTGGTACTAATGTTCATACATTATACATTTTTTCACTTTTTTACCTTGAATTTACTAAATAGAATTCTGTTCGAAAACAAATAAGAAAAATTGTTGTTGTCGTTTTCTATGGATAATACACAATTCAAATCTGTCCAAAAGTGTTTAGGACGAGCTCAGCGAGCTTCGGAGCCTAACGGCTGTACAGAACATCTTCCCTCGAAAGAGGACCGAAGATGGCGGCAGTACTGGCATTGCGGTTGAAGATGTTTTCTGGGCTTCATTGTGATGAGGGGCGACGCTTGCAAGTGGAGTAAAAATCTAGTATTGTCTGGTACTATTTAAAGTGGCCTGTGTGGAGTCTTGCAATGATTGAGGAAATGTGTCTGGGGCGATTGAGATAAGGAATGGTGTGCTTTTTGAAAGTTTGCTTGAAAAGTCTGTGTTACATCTTCTGAGGTGGCTGAATTTGGTATTAAAATTACTAAAAAAATGAGACAAACTTAGTCTAACTGTTTAAGGTATTTTAACAACTTTAAAAGAAAACGTAAAACAGGTATCAAAACATACCATGCGGAAATTGAACTCATAATCAATTAAAATGGGTTTCATAGCAAAAAAAAAAAAAAAAAGTAAAAATGTTCAAAAAAATAATTTTGGAGAAAATTTTAATTTTTTTTAAACAGCTCGTTGCGGGGCTTGATATTTCAATAGAAAGAAAAGCAGTATTATAAAACATGCATAGATTACTTTCCAAAATTGATTAAAATTAGAGCAAAAAATAGAAATAAAATATTAAGACAATTTCATAAATGACATCTTTATCACTAAAAAAGCTAATTATTCAAATTTTATTTAATTGTAAAAACAATTTTAGTACAATGTTTAATTCAAAAATTATGAGAGTAAAATATAAAATCTTTCAGAAAGAATTTCTCTAAAACGTTGAAGAAGCGTTTTTAAAAAAATTTCTGGTAAATGAAAATAAGTTGTGTTCTTTGAAAAGAAATATCATTTTGTAAATGAATCAAAGAATGCAATAAGTGAAAAAAAAAAAAAAACTATCTGAATTTAATAACTATCTTGGTGAAAATTAGAGACCAAATTTTAACTCATTCTGGCTGTACATTCCTCATTTAATCTTTTTTGTTTTTGTGCATTCTATAACAGCCTTGCTATAGCTTTTTGAAATATCCTATATTTGGATGATTTGAAAAATGCAAAAGTTTCATCAAAATATTTTTTACCATGAATGTTTTTTAAAACAAATGCATTATTGCTACATTAAATTTCACACAAATATGAAACTCTTCAACCGAATTGGAATAACAATCTTTCTCTAATGTGTCAAAATAGCATTTAACAAGAAAAATAATGAACGCAGAAAAATTTCAGATCAACGTAAAGATAGCAAAAAGCAATGAACCAGATTGCTCAACTCCACGTCTAAATAATTAAAGTAATGGGACGTATTTAAGCAAGCAAGCTTTTCCTCTCAGAAGTAAAAGCATTAAATGAATGGTGAGACACGAAAAAGAATTAAAATAAACGAGAAACATTCTTATCTATGGTGGCATGTAAAAGCATTCGATTAATAAGAACTTTCTAAAAACGTTAAATTGTATCTTATTGCATCGTAAAAGTCATTCGGTTTCATTTAACGCTCCATGCATATTTATCTGAGTTCAAATAACCCTTTGCTTTCCTCGCTTACAAAAGAAAAAACACTAAATTTTTCTTTATAGATGAGGCGTAATTGTTTCTATAATTTGACAAGATAATTTCATTCCGTTTTTTGAGCAAAATCTCAGCTTTATTTATGTTAAACATGTTTGCTTTCATTGCGCATATAAGGTGAATAATATTATATGAGCCAATGGGATCAACAACTCTATATAAAAACTTGAGATATTTATCTCTTAAAAATTTGGCAGATAATTGAAAGCAAAATTTTTTATGCTCCTTTGAATTGTATACATAAAGGTAGAAGAAGCAATAATCTTTGTAATTCTCGCCATTCTATAACGAAAACAAATCATTGACAAGCTTTCGGTAGATTAAATCTCTCTCTTTCTTTCTCAACTTTCCGTTGTTTTTTAGAAAATGTTTTAGAAACAAAAGCGATTAAATATTTCTCATGAATTGTTAATGGGTAAAAAAAACTGAATTTGACAGACATTATTATTCCATTAATTTTTGATATGAATAAGTCGCTTCGATTAAAATGAATTTTCAAAATCAAATAATTTTGCATCTGACATTAACCCTTAACTGGGGACGTGCGATATGTGAGACCGCTAGCGATGAACTTTCACTCACCCTCATTCTATTTTTAGCTCAATGGAATAGATTGACCCTGTATCTTCCTGTTTTGTGACACGTGCACTTTTTCAACCGGCTTCAGCTGGTGCTTTTTAAATAATTCAGTTATTTCTTTGAGTGCGGTCTCTAAGGTCGCTCCTCCCTGTTAGATTCCCAAGGATGAACAAAGTTTGGCAAATGATGCTAAGACTTAGGCCTCGAAATATCATCCAATTTTCTGATCTTTTAAAGAAGCAGAAAGTGATTTTAGTGATAAGGGTAATTGTACGGAAAAGATTTTCGATTAAAGTTCGCATT
>JAPMOQ010059003.1:1168494-1226419 GCA_026543055.1 Argiope trifasciata | reverse complement strand
ATTCTATTATATATATATATATATATATATATATATATATATATATATATATATATATATATATATATATATATATATATATATAAAATTTTTTAAGGCAATATGCATTATTTTTCAGAATAATATTTGTATTTTTGCAGAATGCATATCATTTATATAAATAGCCCTATCTTTTTTTTATATTTTGTCTAATTAACGTTTGTCATCGCATGTAATGCCTTGGTACTATTTGCAATACTTAAGAAAATTATGTAATAACTCTTATATTTCATATTTTTCCTCAAATCGTCGGCATGATATACGATGTCTAGACATGTTATAGAAGGTCGGCGTTGAATAATTTGCCTGTAATGTATAGATAGTTCAATAGTTTAGTTAGATAAACATTTTATCTGTATGTTTTGCTTAGAAAAACATTGAATTTGGAAATATACTACTGTTAGTAACTTGTATATGATGTGAACAAATAAATCATGTTATTTGTAACATAAATATTTGTATATTTTCAATTACCATGAGAATTGATAACTTGTCTACTACATACCTAAATAATATTATTGTCAAAATCGGTATTAAAAATGGCTTTCAAAATGACAATTCACTACTTTTTACTGCTGTACATATTATTTCTTTTAATACACCTATTTACGTTTTTCAAGAACTTTATAAAATAATATAATCTCAGAAATTTTCATCTTTTTCATTTGATAACTTTAGAAAGGCATTTTTTATAACAGGAGCATCATTTTTCAAAATCATTAATCTTCTTACGTTAAGAAACTACACATTAATCAGAATAATGCAGAATCCGACATCATTTTTCATTTTAATTTGTACCTTGGAGACATTTGTATAAGAAAAATAATTTCGCATGGGAAGTTTTAAAAAACGCTCAGTTACTTATCGATGTTACTAGTAAAATTTTTTTGAAACAAAATTTCTTGTGCAGGCGTTAGTTGATTTATATGTTTCAAAATAAAAATACAAATAATATATTTGGCATAAAAAATGACTCAGATATCTTATTGTAGCGAGCAACATATTCATTTATCACTGAAACAACTGGAAATTGTTTTATTTAAATTATATATCTATAAAAAATTAACGGCAAACTTTAGTCCAATGTGTCGGCTGTTGAATGATTGGTTGTGTATGTACCAACTAAAACAATGTTGGAAATTCACCCATGCAATTGCAAACGTGAGTTCTCTAATCAGACGATTTCTTTTTTATCGCTGTTTAGTAATTTTTTAAAAGGCAAGAAATATATTAGGCTTTTCGATTGTTGGAAAGGTGTAATTTCTTATATGACCATAAATTTATAGCATTCACACTTTTTTATTTATTTATTTGGCTTATGTTGTAGCGTTCGCCTGTCCCATTCACGATTAGCGGTACTTCCCGAAAGCTGCCCATCACCGGTTAAAAGTCTCCAGACTTGGAGATTGTGAATCTTCTTACCACGCATCTGGTCATTAGATTAGAACTGAAATTCCTTGTGGGGATGAAACCTGTAGCTTCTTCAAAGGAAAAGAGCGCCCAATAGCGGGATACCGGGTGATCCCTTTGTGAATCCTCTCTCAGTTGAATTTAGAATTTCTACTGAATCTGCTGTCTCCTAGGAGAGTTATTTGGAGATGAATCCTTGGTAAACAGACGTGGTTGAGATCCGAATTTTTATTTTTATTTTAGATAATTGCGTTATCCCTATAACCATCCCGTAGGTGGCAGCAATAAGCTGACCCAGTTTCGTCTCAATCGGATGAACGGTTTAGGAAGGCATAAGGGACAAACAGGCAAACAATCATTTTTATTTATATAAATCTATACTTATAATGAAGCTAAATGTGTGTGTGTGTGTGTGTGTGTGTGTGTGTGTGTGTGTGTGTGTGTGTGTGTGTGTGTGTGTGTGCGTGTGTGTGTGCGTGTGTGTGTGTGTGTGTGTGTATTGGCGCTCCACAGGCCAGACCGTTGGAACTACAGCTACCAGATTTGGTACATGTATACCTTGGAGGTCGGGAATGTGCACCTCTGAGCCCTTTTTTCGAATTTTTAATTAGAATTTGAATTACTTAAAATTTAAGCGAAATTTCGACGATTTTCCGCTATAACTTCCAAAAATATTATTGCACAAACATGATTTTTGCATCAATTTAAAGATTAAAAAATTAGCTTTCTAATGGCATCTTTGTTTTAATGTATAACTTAAGCTTCTATTTTAAACGAATTGTTAAAGAAATGTTTTAACCATATTTTCAACAATATATTTCGGACAAAACAATACAATTTAATCTGCAAGAGCACGTCAAAAAATTGGGTTTTATCACCGTGTTGCCATCATTTTGACGGAAGTTCAAATTAAAAAAAAACTATCGCAAATTAAATCTGAAGAAATGCAACTTTTAGCACGTGACTGGATAAAATAAAATAAATATAAAATGAGATATTTTGTTTAAAAATGCAAAGCAAAGGATTCTATGATCGTTTGCTTTGCATTAATTGAATAAATTATCTTTAAATCATTAATTGAATAAATTATCTTTATTTATACAGGATATGCATTCAAATCCCTTTCCAATGGCCAATTTGTAAAATATAATTAATAGGCATACATATTGTTTAATGCTATTAATTTGATCTAAATGAAGTAAATAATTACATTTTATGTAGTTTGAGTCAAACAGTGCATTTATGAATAATGAGTTTTAGATTTCTTCATACTTTACTCTGTGAGCCATATTTTACAAAATATTTTATTAATATTTTAAATAAAAGTTGCTGCATCAATCAGTCTTCGAAATCAATAATTGAAACTGACTGATTTATAAAATTACAGAATATTAATAGGAAAACGTGTTCTTTTAGAACTTTCCATCCATCATCTTAAAGAAAATATTAATTTCAGGCCAATCAATGCCCGGCATTACTTCAAGGCTAATGAATATGTGATTTAATTGAGAATTTTTGAACGCATTACTCATGGCGAACCAGCTGGTCGCCAAAGGCGGCTAGTTTAGAATATTTTTATATTGTAAAATACGAGCGGAAACCAAACAGTAAAAGCCCTTTTGTAATTTCTCTTTCCAGGATTTGGTGACACTACTGAATTAGTATAATCGCCAACACTTCCACACAACGTGTCTCTCTTATTCCCGCGTTAGTCGTTGGAGTGTAGCAGGCCCTTGAATAGGGCAGCTATATAATCGATCTGCACCAAGGAGGAAATTTTTATTCGCTTTTTGTTTGAGGAAGGTATTTAATCGAAAATTATCCACCACCAGACATTGAAATAATTAAACTTTAACCATCAACGGGTCACATTATGCGAACACTATTCTGCGTTATGGTAGAAACAGCATCCATTCATTTCCCCGCAAGAGGTAAAACTATGAACAGTGAGAAATGTTGTGATGTATTATGAACTAAGCTGAAACCCGCAATCAGAGTCAAACGTTGAAAAAGATTTCGAAAAGGTGTCGTCCTGCAGCAAGACAACCACCAGCCCACACTCTACCTAACAGACAGGCGAAACAATAAAATAGTTCGGATTCGATGTTCTGGAATACCCGTCATTACAGTCCAGACATGGGTTCATGCGATTTCCATATGTTGAGACAATTGAAGAAACCACTAAGGAGAAGATGTGTGATCAGTGTAGAAGCCATTGATTGTTGTTACTCGGGGCAAATGATGGACAAGACCGCGATCCATCTCAAGTCAGCGATTTTAAGCCAAGGTATGCGCTTTAGATTATGTAGCTAAAGGCCCCCGACCACCCAAGTACAGAAATCTCACCAGCTCACACGAAGATGGACTGAAATGCTTTCTTGCACAACCCCTTTTCACGGGGGGGGGGCTGCTCTATCACATACCTCACAGATAGAATGGAGGGTAAAGATTAGCCATGCCAGAATCAAGACATGAATCCTGGACTCGGATCGCGGCAAACACACGCCTTCCCTCGGCCTGGACGGATAGAAGTCATTGATGAAGTGTAAATCTGATTGTAGAGACAATCGAATAACTTTCATTCAGACGGAAAAAAACTTATAAATATATGCAGGGATTTCCAGGTGATTTAAAATATATGTGTGTCCATCATTGGGACACAATTAACAAGAACTAAAATCATGAGATATCAGAAGCTCCTTAGATAAATCTCTTGAAAGAAGAAATGAAAATCCTTTCTTCATATTTTATTTTACTTCATTCCTTGACAACCATAAACGTTGAGAAAAATCTAAAATCGTTATTCGTCATGAGTTCATTGCCTCAGCTTAGAAGAAATAGATGTACCGTCGAAGCGAAGGCGTCGTTACTTTTGATAAGAATCCTTAATTATTTATTCCAGAGTTCTTCCTTTCCTTTAATTAATGCCCACCTGTTTCTCATTTTGTTTAAGACCAGCGGGTGACCGAGCTCCACTCGGAGAAAACAGACATCGAAGCTAACTCGAAGATTTAAATTTTCAATTGTGATTTATCAAAACAATACTTGCCATAAGAAAATTTGTGAAACCATTGGTGAAAAGATACTTCGGCTTTTCATCGTCCACCAGCGATGTCATCTCTTGATGTTCCATTGGAAATCCCCATCTGCACTGGTCTCTTCCATGTTTGCTGACCATGCACGGAGCGCTTGGGTTCATATCACCACACGGGTTATGGATCATCCATTTCGAGATCAGTTCCGGATCATCTTCTGGACACTTTATTAGTTCGCCATATTGGCTATAGATGGCAGCACGTTACCGCTTGAAACCTATTAGCCAAAATGGCGAACTAATAAAGTTTGAAAATATCCTATCTGTAACTCCGAACTGCTCGACCGTAGCGCTTCAAAACCGGCGCCAATCGATTCCTCGTGGCCAAAAACCCCAGACCCCCAAGTTTACCGGAGTTTATTAATTCTGGGGCGATTTTCGACTTGGCAACCATTCCTCGTATTATAGTATAAGATAAGATGGCTGACTTTGTAAGCAATGAAGTGTTTTGTAAGTAGCTTCTTTTGATTGGATGGCTGTTGATAAGGCATATCTGGAATCTTCACGAAATCTCCGACCGCGTCTTTTGAAGAGGCCTTCCGTTGACTTTCTGGGATAGCCTAACTGATCCAAATTAGGTGGTTTAGATAAGTTTAATAGATTTGTTTGGTACAGAAACTAAGCATATCATGCAATGCCAAGCAAATAGTAAAATTTAAAATCAATGCAAATTCGAATATTCCATACTGATTGGTATCACTAATTTTTTTCTTTCTACTTAATCTATTTCTCTGACAAATCTTTCAAAAATAATATCTTTTTGACAAAAGTCCCTTCAATCTTTTGAGCATAAGCTTTAATATTTGAGACGTAGGAACATTTAGAGATATCAATAATTTTTCTCATCCTTTCCAAATCTGAGCTCTTTTTAACTGTGTTCCAAATTATAGATTAGACTAGTTGTACGTCTAGTACCGCCAAAAAAAATTAAGCGCGATAAATCAATCATTTGGCAATGTTTTATCGAAATAGGAAAAACATTACGACAATACATAAAACACGCACAAAAATTCATTCATTTTCAACAAAATTTCATTTCATTCATCATCCTCACACAAATATTCATTTTTATGTATTAAACTTGTGCAATCGTTTAGAAGTGAAATTCTTGGTGCTCTTTCAGAATGTTAATGAAAGAAACCATTTATTGCATCTCGCGACTCGTTTCATATTCGTTCAGAATCCTCAAATTTAATGTCAGAAAATGTGATTAAATTATTTTCTTTTGAAATACATTAAAAATAGAAAATATATTTATGCTATAAAATCATAAATATAGTTGAAACGATAACCTTTGAAAATTGAGATGGTGCAAAATGATTTGTACTACAATATTTTTGGTAGTTAGTAACTGCGAAAAATGCAAAAATTTAATTAAAATTTAAAAACCTCAGTGTTAAAAAACCCAAAACTTACTTGCATGATCTGCAATAAAGGTCACCTCTGAAAATGACCTGCATAGAAGTTGCGTACTAAAGCTGCAAAATATGAACCTTTCACTCGGATTTAGCATTTCTACAGAATCTGTTGTCTTCTCGGTGAGTTATTTGAAGATCAATCCTAGGTAAATAGATGCAGTTGAGATTCTTCTTTTAAAAATTTTAGATAATTGTACTGTCCCTACAGCCATCCCGTAGGTATAAACAATAAGCTGACCAAGCTTCATCGCAATTGGGCGAACGGTTTAGGAAAGCATAAGAGACACGCAGACAAACATTCATTCTTATTTAGATGCATTTCTCATCAAAAACCATGGCCAAAGTAAAGTTTATGGTATGGCGCCAAATTTGAATTTTTCTAGGCGATGTATCGCCAAATATGGTAACCCCTTGACTGGTGGCAATTCTATGGTATGCTTGACTAGTGGCAATCCTATGGCAACCCTAAAGAGGTTTTTTTTTTTTTTAAGGAAGGGACTAGCGTCTCAATTTCAACGTGATCCCTACGGGATGGGCGAATCCATCATAAACCGTACTTTTCATAGGTAGGGACGTGGAATCGAGAGGGGCCAGGGATAACGTTGTCTTTTAAATGTTGAGTTGTAGCTCAACACTTATCCCAGCGTGTTTGTATTGTTGTGGATGGTCACGTTTCCCGAAGGAGCTGTCGACATATTAGCTTAAAACATATATTTCAGTAACCTTCCATCTTATTTAATGGATATTTAATACAAATACCATTTAATCATATTTATAGAATCATTATTTAACATAAATTCTGTTTCATATTCATATAGCTTTCAATACAGCATGTGCCTCTTAAATTATGATTGTATTTTTTGTAAACTATGTGATTGTATGAATATAATGTCTTTATTATCAGAAGAAAAAAAAATATTCTGCCGATGGTTATATTTGCCTTCACCCTTCAAGAACAGCGTACGTCTATTTTTTATAATTCCTAAGCTTAACACTTCTCATTGTTTCAGTATGTTCAAATGAACTGAAAATTTTTTTTGAAAGAATTCTGCAGAAGTATTTTCTATAATGTCATTAGATTTAAGAGTTGCTGTTGATTCTAAATTTAAACTAAACTTTTTGGATTTAGAATGTTTTCTGATATTTCGCATTTTCTGCAGTCCCTAAAGATACAGCTGACCATTTTTTTTTCTGATGGGTCATTCCTATTTTTAAAAAATCAAGTAAAATTTTATAATAATTCACACATAGGTTCATGGGGTCTCTTTTAGAATGTACCGAGTGTTCGAAAATTTATTCAAAATCAGGTGTAGTACTGGCAAGTTGAATCTTGAACATTATTTAACGATAAAAAGCAGCTCATTACATAATTTCTGAGAAGATATACTATAATTTAAATTATTTAGGTAAATAATTTCTTCTTATAGCTTTTTTATTTCATTGATTTTTTATTCTGAAGTTTTATTTATGGTAGCCATGTTTTTCAGTTGTAATACTTTTTCTGCTATATATCATCTTATTCTTAATAAAGTTTACACATTTTATATGTAGTTTGTACATTCAATATGTGTCTTTATTTATTGTAAAACCTTCTTAATAATGTTTATTCCTCTTATTAAAATTTTACACTGTAAATAAGAGCAAAATATATCAATTCAATAGACATAAAATAATTTTGTGTTAATATTTTAATTTAGTTACAAGCTTAACAATTTGCTATTTTTATTAATCGATTTTTGATAAGAGTTTAGTAAAATATCCTACATCCAAGGTGTCTTCTATTATGCAGTGTATATGTTTGTTGGATTAACTTGGTCAAATGTTCAGGCATAATTGTTTTTCATTATTATTATTATAAATTATGAGAATTATATATATAATTTTATAAATTGCAGATTGTGAGTGTTTTTTTTTTTTAAATCATTAATAACTTACTGAAGAAATTTTTTGCAGGCATTCAGTTAAGTTTAGTGTTATGGGTATACCAATCTGTAAATATTCTTTAGTACTGTAATATTCTTATATTATATGTGAATAAAAATTTTTTTCCTATACCTATAGCTGAGCATGCACAATGTTTCCTATGTTAACTGATAATATATTGTCTATACTTATCAGCCATTCATATTTCGATTTCCTTAATGATTTCAGAGTAAACCTAATGAAAACCAATATATCATTTCCTTAACTAAGTCACAAAAATGAGCTAGTAAGTAAATATTCAAAACAAGTTTAAATAAAATTACTTTCATTCTATTTACTTTGTTCCTTGACTTTTCAGATTTGCTGTAACTTTGTTTCTAGAATGTTCATCTAACATTATTATACATATTTTGAAAAACGATAAAATAAATAATAGAATTATAATATCTATACTATATTTATAATATTCTTCTAAGTTTTGTTTAGGTTTTCTGTTTCTTAAAGTGTAATAGCTCAAATTAAGTTTTTCAAATGATGAAATATATTTTATGGTTTTACAAAGTTATTTGTCTCGAATAAAACTGCAATGCTATATTTTTTAATAATTAAGTGCAATATACCAATGTAGAAACTGAATTGCATCCAAGATATTAAAGAAAAAATCTGCATTTAAAAATTTCATTTCTTATGCTGTATTTAATAAAAAGTTTCGGTAACATATCTATTCACAATCTTTAAATTATCTTTAAGTTCACCCAATTTTCGAGAGCTAAAGTTCTACAGATTAACTAGTTTATTTAGCATAATTATAATATATAAACAAAAATTGTTTGTAACATTTGACTAAATAACAAAATGCACTTTTATTAACACATTACAAGGGTAAAAATGGACTCATTTTTTTATCCACTCTTTACATAACTTGCTTCAATGAATGAAATAATTGAATAATTTAGTGGGCAAATATTTTTATATACTACTAATAAAGTTGAATTAGTTTTTGTAAATGAAATTTGCCGTTTTTTCACTATAATAAACAAAAAGATCACTAAAAAACAAATTTTACATTGGATTTTTTAAATTATATCTATTGAATTGTAGAAAATTATTTTTATTTTTAATAATATTTTCCTCTCTATAATAAATTACATTACTACCCAGAAATCCAAATCGTTTTCATTAGTTTATCATGTAGTTCATCGCATCATTTTCGCCTATTATTGAAAGTCAAGTAAGAAGTATTTTACTTAATATCTGAGCAATTTTATAAAACAAATTTTAAAAAGTGAAGCTACAATACAATCAAATTTAGAAGATAGATGAAAGGGTTATTTACATTTTCAACAGTGCCATGATGTCACGCAACAGTCTCTATTTGAAAAGTTTATAATCACCATACACAGAGTAAAAATATTTAAGTTAGACAATTATATTAATTTCATAATTTTAAAGTTAAATTATTTGATAAACTCATTCATATGAACTTATATCTAAACAATTTAACTGAAAACAAATACAACCAATATTCTTGTTGAACAAACTGGTTACCTGATGTGACAAATATCAATACATATACATTATGAAATACTTAACAAAATAGGCAGTAAAATATTAACAATATGTTTTAATATTGCATAGTATTCCCTCGTCATTTATTAATCTTTTTTTGTTTGATCACGTGTTTTCATAATAAATATATATTGTATTTAATTTTATTACATATTGAACATTTTACACCATTTGTGACCTATGTCTGTTAAATAGATTGCATCTCAAAAAACAGTTTGCTTCTGTAGGCTCTTCTAAATTTAGCTTTCTTTTCTTTGTGATTCATACGAACTTGCCAAAGTCATTTTTTATTTTTATCATGATTACATATTTTGTAAGGATATCTTTGTATACTGTTTGATAAACATTAACATGAGAATTTCGTTTTGTCACTCTTTTGTTGTCAAAGTAGTAAAAACTTTAGGAATGTGTTAACTTGCACTATCATTTTAATAAGAGAAGCATTAAGATTTAGGTGAGGAAAATTTTGACAAATCATATAAAACCTGTTCATGATAAGGAATATATTCATTATTATTATTATTTTATGATTCTCATAATGAAACCAACCAAAATTATTCAAATAAATTAATATGTATTGTAATTATTTACAAAAGTAAGATGGCACAATTACTTCATTCCCAAATACTGCAAATAGGATTTTCTGTCTCTGAATAATAATTGAAAGATATTGCCATGAATAGATTTATTCATATTTTATCTATATAAATAAAAATGAATGTTTGTCTGTTATGCCTTCCTCAGCCATTCATCTGGTTGCTATGAAACTTGCTCAGCTTATTGTTTACATCTACAGGTTGGTTATAGGCATAGTACAATTATATAAAATTTGAAAAAAAAAAAAAAAAAATGGATCTCAATAAATCTATTTACCAATTTAATCTCTAAATAACTTGCTGAGGAGACACAATAGATTCCATAGTAATGCTAGATAACAAGTTAAAATTTAATATAGTATATGTTGAATTACATACAATAGTTATATTGTACATAAATACCATGCAAATCATTCTCATAGGTAACAACTTTATTACAGATTATGCAAGAAAGTTTTTGGGGGACCAATCCTGGGGTTTTTAAAATGTAATTAAATTATAGTGTTTTTTTCAATAACTTCCAAAAATATTATAGTTCAAATTATTTTTGCAGCATCTTATTTTCAAAAAATTAACCTTAATTTTAATATAAACAGTATTAAAAAAACTTATATCCTCCGAAACATTCGTATGAATTATATCTTAATACATTTATGTAACTGAATACAATCTTGCACTAGTCTTAAGAAAATTGAAATAGTTCTATATTAAAAAAATATTATAAAATACCATTTTTTGCAACTTTAAATTGTTAACAGATGTTATTTTCAAGTAATACTAATTGAACTAATAAAATACTTCATCAAATGAAAATATTTTAAGCATATTTATAATTGTGTAATAAATTAAATGTAATTAATTTGTTATAAATGAATTTAAATTATCAATGAAACATGAATTGAAATTTAGTTTTATTTCATACATTAAAAAGGTTCATCAAGGTTTTTATGACTCGTATATCAAGATTTATCCATTAAGTAATAAAACTCAATTTGTTTTATTTGTCAAGAGGAGAATAACTTGTAGTAACAAAAAATTTTGATATTTACAATGTAATATAACAAAGTAATTCTCAATTAAACATTAATAAAATGAGAATTCATATAAGAAAATTATTTATTGAATAAAGATTTGTCTTGATTTACAATGAATATTACAATATATGCCTACTTAACTTACCATATCTATTTTAACACTATGATTAGAGAAGGAAATAAACTTTGAGATGAAGTTGTTTTCACAGTTAACACTTTATAAAACTATGTTTCTAAATTTATATACAAGTTTTTTTTACTTATTTTTTTTAAATAATAAAGATGGCCTAGTCATTAAATTTTGATTATAAGTCTTTTACTCATAAAACAGATTACTTAAATTCAATAAGTTATTTCATTCCTTAATTTATTATCCTTACAACAATTTAACATGCATTTACTTAAAATTATAAAACACAAAAGTAATATAATGTCAAAAAAAATCAACATGATAAAGATTTGTTTTATTTACAAATTAGGAAACTTAAATATCAATACCATATTACTTCATCTTGTATTTAATACATTTCTAAAAATTATATATGATCCGTTTACGAAATGCAAAACATTTCCAAGTATAAGAAATAGTCAGTTTTTTAAAGATATTCAAAGAGGGGTAAACTATATCCATAATTACATGCTAAAATAACGACAACGTTTTCCTTCGTGCTCAGCAAATAACGATTCATCTGAACCGGGATAAGTGTTGAGCTACAACTCAACATTTAAAACACAACGTTATCCCTGCTGCCCCTCTCGATTCAACGTCCCTACCTAAGAAAGTACGGTTTGCGATGGACTCGTCCTTCCCGTAGGGATAAACGTTGGGATTGAGACGCTAGTAAGGAAGGGTCAGGGGTCGCGTTTTTTTGTTACTGTTCCCTTCGGTTGACCACGTGCCTATATACACGCCGTAAACGTGCGATTTGCCTGGCGAGGAATGACTAGGTAAATTATTTCGTTCATTTCTTGACCATTTTTATGTATTCTTTTTGTGCTTTAAATATATGTAATATTTGCTAATCGGGGGGTTGGGGGGGGCTGCCCCCCATTAGAATTATTATCCAGTGTTCCATTAAGTTATCCCGTGTTCTAATACAAATTCTTTATCTTGTGTTCTAATATAAATCCTTTATCCTGTGTTCTAATTCAAATTATTTAAGTAAAAATTGCTAGTCTTTTTTCGTTATCCTGTGTTCTAATATAAATCCTTTATCCTGCGTTCTAATTCAAATTATTTAACTAATATTTGGTAATCGGGGGATTGGGGGGGCAGGCCCCCCCATTAGATTTTTTATCCTGTGTTCCATTAAATTATCCCGTGTTCTAAACAAATCCATTATCCTGTGTTCTAATTCAAATTATTTAAGTAAAAATTGCTTTTTAATGATATGTCATCCTGTGTTCTAATACAAATAATTCTTTAAATCTTCTGGAAAATTCGTTGAATTTCATGGAATTTTGTCTCATTTTGCATTAAATTGTTTTAATTTCTACCCTTTTTAAAACCATTATCAGTTTTAAAGACTATTTTTTTTCTTCCTTAATATTATTTTTTTTGGACCACATGGGTTTAATAGCGCCATTTTTGACCAATCCAAGATGGAAGACAATTGGCGACTTTTGTAGAATTTGGCGATATTTTGGCGCAGTTTGGCGAGGGTCCGTACCATAAACTTTACTTTTACCAAAACCATTCCAGTCACATTTGCCAATGGAAGGATTTGCATGCCAAAGTTAAGGAAAGCAGCCTTCATTTCGATAAAGATCTGCAACTATTTATTCTCGAACTCTTCCTTGGCCCTAATGAATGGAACTGTGTGTCTCTCAGATAAGATCATCGGCCCCGTGCCTTAATGGAGAGCTCCCCTTGAATCGATGGCCGCTGATAAGGCACGTCGAGGGGGCCCATAAAATCTACCGCTCGGCCCTCAAGAGCGCTCACACACCTACAGGACATGAGAAATCGTTTTGTCCGGGGCCTGCCCTCCCCGCGTGCCGACCATCGATCGCGCCCTGGTGCCGCCCTGGCACGCCCCTCCCACCTTGTTTTATCAATTTTCGGCGGGAAGAGAGAAAAATTTGCACAAAGACAATAAAAACCAATCCGGTGATCTATCATCGGAGGCAAGACAGAAATGCGTCTTTTTTTATTTTTTGCCCGCCCGTTTTCCTACTTTTGTTCTGGAGCGGCGTGTTTCGTTTTAATTTGGGGTGGAATGAACTGGTTAAAAGAAGGAGTAAATAAAGGAGAGAACAAAAAATATAGAGGAAGTGGAGTGAGTTTAATAGGGTTGCAGACATTTTTATAGTTTGGGGAAGGGGAAAAAATGGGCTGACGGGTGAATGAAGTTGGGATTCATTTGATCAGCAGTTTTTTTTTTCTTTTTTTTTCTATTTTTTTTATTAAAGTATCAGACTATATTTGAAGAAAAATTTTAGAAAGATCTCATTTTTTAAAAATTATTTATTATTTTTAGATATACTGTCAATTATGAATAATATAAATACAAAAAAAATATTTGAAAATATATTTTGAGAAATAGGAAAATTTTTAGTAAATTTTAATAAGATTTAACGGAAACGTTTAATACTCTAAAGATGACACGTTGCATTCAATAAAATTGCAAAATTTATTCCAAAAGTTAAGGTATGCAACTACGATCGAAGGAAATTTTTTGAAAAATTGGATTTTTTAAACACTATTTTTGAGTTTTAGATATATTATCAATTTTAAACAATATGAATACAACAAAATATTTGAAAATATAATATATTTTGAGAAACAGGAAACTTTTTAGTAAATTTTAATGAAATTTAACGCAATAAGTATGATAAGTGTAAAGGTATTAATTAAAAATGAATGCAGTGTTTGTCCCAATTTCATATTTAGAACTATTTTTAGGGAGAAATAAGTACATCGAGTTTAGCATATTTCATTGAAGTGAAATAAAAACAATATTCTAGATGGAAATGTTCATGGCAAAAAATAATGCATTTTATTGCTAATTTTGTAAAAAATGTAATTTTTTTTTTCATTTTTTATAGAGAATATGGTTTGTTTCTTTTCTATTTTTAGATAATCTGTGTAAGTCTTTGGATAGTGTTTAACTATATAAATGCAATTTATTCTTATTCATTATTTATTGGACGGTTAAAAATGTTTTGATTTTGTTCTGATTTTTGACATGAGCCATGTTTCTTTTGTTTCAGTTTTTTTTTTAACAAAAAAACTTCACAAAAAAGGAATTTATTTGAATGTTACATTATGCCCTATTAGTAGTAATTATATGCCCGAATGAGAATTAAAAAGGGGAAAAGTTTATCTGCAATCACGAACTCAGATTTAATCTAATAATGTATATTCTGAAACTATATGTAAATGTATTTTCTATCCTGACGTCATACATGGACTTTTAATTAAAATTTATATTAGACATTTGTATTAAGTGAATATGAATTAGCGCAATTATTGTTTAGGCAGAACAATTTTTGCTTTCTTAACACATTTTTTTATTTAGAACCTGGAAATTAAATCTTGAAAATATCGTTTGGGAATTTAATAACTGATCTCGTTTGATTAAGAATAAGAACAATGATATTTATTTTCTTATCGACAATGTATACATTCATTGAAATTGATTGACATATAAAGGAGAAGCATAAATACTATTTATTCTATTTTTATTATTCAATTATTCATGAAGAAATTCATTTTTATACAATGAATTTATGTATTTTTTTAGAATTGTAAAGCTCGGTGGTCTTTCAGAATGGTGATGAAAGAAACTATTTATTGTATCTCGTGATTTGTTTAAAATTCGTTCAGAATTCTCAAGTATAATGTTAGAAAAAGCGAGTTAAATATTTTCTTTTGAAATTGATCAAACATTAAAAAATAATATTTATATCGTAAAATTATCATTATAGTTGAAAAGATCATTTCTTGAAAACAAAGATGGTGCAACATTTTTTGTGCTATAATCTTTCGGAAGTTGCTGCAAAAAACGCTAAAATGTTATTAAATGTTTAGATAAAACTTCAAACTTATAGGACTGATTCCCCTAAAGCATTCTTGCAAACTCTCTAGTAAAACTATTACCTCAGAGAAAGATTTATATAGCGTTTACATACATTCGCTCCGAAATATTGACTTCTAACTTGAATTTGGCATCTTTGTTGAATCTGTTGTGTCTCATTGGCGAGTTATTTGGTAATTAATCTTTAGTTAATAGATGAGATTAATAGATTTGAAAACAATTTTTATACTATTCTCTTCTTTTTGTGTCATTGCTTATTTGTGAGAATTTGATCTCTATAAACAGTATTAAATAAAATTTTCTCATTATAATTATCAGTTAATAAATAGTTAACTAATATTTTATTCTGTATTATTGTTTTATTTAAAAAGGAAATTAAGAAAAAAATCGATTTCAAAATTCAAAATACCTCCTTTTAGTTTTAGAAAAAAAGGGTAAAAAAAATATGAAAAATAATGCTCAGCTTTTGAATGACGAAATTAAAAACGAATCAGAACATTTTTCATATAGCTTTCTTTTCATCATAAATAATATCTAAATAAAACAGCTGTTATAGTTGTTCTTTATGAATCAATGTTTTGCTATCTTTTTAACTTGCTTGCCATTTTCTTGTTCTTAATTTCATTCTTAAGGTGGGTTCAGATGAGGCCAACTATTGTGCTCAATAGAAGATCACGTCTACTTCCGGAAAATTACGTGACTACAACGGGACAACCATTGGTCATTGTTCCAACCAGTTCATACGAGGACAATACAGGGACAACAGCAGAGAGGCAACGATTGAGCGCAGTAGAAGATAACTCCTACTTCCGGAAAATCACGCGACAATAACGGGACAACCATTGGCCATTGTCCCAACGCCGTTGTTTCAACTGTTCATATGAGGACAACAGCAGAGAAGCAATGATTGCGCGCAACAGTAAGCCTCTTCTGAACCCACCTTAAAGGTGGGCATACACTCAGTCAGTTATAAGATTCCAGTAACACACGCATGCGCAGAGAAAAGGAAGCTGAAGGAAGGAACAATAACAAGCTCTTGTCTGGACTGGCAAAAACAATTGCCCGATTGGGTAAGTACTTGCCACTGTTAAGTTTCCGTACATGTGTGGTGTTATTGGATGAATTGTAGACGGCAAAATGTGTAGTTTATTTTAAATTTCAACAAAAATTTTAATTGACTTTTAATTATATGTGAATTAAATGTCTTGTTAACCGTGAAATTTCATTAAAATTCAAATTGCCCTTTTTTTCTAAATTTATTCAAGATTTAAAGTTATTGAATGGTATGCAATTTTCTGTTGAGTCCAGGAGATTTGTTTTGAAATTATTTAGCTTAAGATAAAACCGTAATGTTTCAAATTAATCACTTCATAGGCTTGAGATGATCTAATATCTAAAATATATAAGAAATGAAACCAAAGCGACACTTTTCATATTAAAAAAAAAACTAATTTATTTTCAATACAATACAGCCATGGAAAATATCAACTTGTATTCAGAGTACATGAGGCGGCATAAACCACCTTAGAGCTATTTTGCTATAATTTCTTTTATTTAAATAAGAGAAATAATTTTAATTAGCATAACAAGGTTTTCAAAAAAAATAATTAAAAAAAAAAAACGTTTCCAACTTGTTGTACATGAACATGAAAATAAAACATGAGCTAAAAACATCAATAAATCAACCAAAACTTTGTTATCTATGTAATATATTGAATACTGGTTTAAGTACATAGCATACATACTATAATAAAAAGAAAACATTATATATAATTAATATATATTTAGATAAGAAGAAAAACATTTTAAAATGACCCAATTTATAATATTAAATACAAGATTCATGTATTACGCAATTCATATATTTTATTTAGAATAATTTTTTTCTTAATATATTTGGTGTTAGAAAATCATCATCTTAGAATGAAAAATGTTGAAAGCGAAACACGACTATCCTGATTTATTAAAATATAAAATTGAAAATAGACAAAAAAGTATATATAATTGCCTTAATACAATTTTTTTTCACTTCAATACTCTGAATACACACGGATTATAAAGTGGTATAAAATTCAAATAGTTATCGTAGTGAAAATCAATACAAGCTTAATGTATAATAAAGGATAAAACTGTGATAAGCACAATACACTTCACACTGTTTTATACGCCACTAAAAACTTTGATCCCTAAAGTTTAAAAAAATAAACTGTTTATTTTTTTTACGCTTTATCATCATAAGTCAGCATCCAGCTTTAAAATCTAGAGTACCATGTTTTGGCACTGCATTTATTTCGAATCAAACCAACGACGATTAGCAAAGCAAGAATTACGAGTTCTATTTTGATTCCTAGAGTTAAGGCTTAGGTAACTTACCGAGCGGCAGGAGGGACGGATATTAGTATTAATGACTAATTTTTCACTAATTTTTGGACGTCAGTCAAAATTCTGTGACGCTTCCCGTAGCTTCACGCGAACCATTTTCTGCGAAGAATATCGACGTCATGGAGGACTCGTTTTTATTGTTTTTAAAGTCACAGCACGATTTGCAGTTTATCAAGAAGTTTTCTGTTATAATCACTTTGATAATTGTCTCTCTCCTGCCGCATCGAAGTTAAAACAAAAAATGGACACATTTAAAACACACATAGCCTAAACATCAAATAACCTAAACACAAATGTTATGCTTCTATGAGCTTCACATGACTTGCTATATTTTAAAAAAAGTACTGTGAAAAATCGTCTGACGTCTTTTATTTTTCTTTTTCCTCAAACGATTTGTTCCTTTTTCCATTTCAAACGCATTATTAGTAAACATTCTGAAGTTGTTTTGAAACGTAAAAGAATAAATAATTTTATACTCTGAAAAAGAAAATAAATAGATATTTTTATTTTTTTAACCAAACGATTGTATGTGTTCCATCGATTTCGAAAATATTTTAAATAAACATTCAAAGCAGTCATTCTTTAGAATTCAACTAGAATCAAACCTTTTTAACAGTTTGCTTGAAATAATGGCATTTAAGAACTTCATAATATCATTTTTTTCTTTCTCCTCAAACGATTTGTTCCTTTTGCCATTTTTCAAACGCATTATTAGTAAACATTCTAAAGTTGTTTTGAATCGTAAAAGAATCGATAATTTTATACACGAAGAAAGAATTTAAAAAAAAAAAATTCTTTTAACCAAACAATTGTACTCGTTCCAACGATTTCGGAAACATTTTAAATAAACGTTCAAAGCAGTCATTCTTTAGAATTCAACTAGAATCAAAACTTTTTAACGGTTTGCTTGAAATAATAGCATTTAAGTACTTTATATTTTAGAAGAAAATGTTCTTTAATTCTCAGAATGAATTGCTATCCCTTGAGATAGTCTCGTTTAGGTTCTCTAGCCATCTTTAGAATGAATTCAGCCGCAAGTTAATCTACGGTTATTAGAAGTAGAACCATTAAATTAAATGGTTTTCTGAGTCATCGGACTTTCAGAACAACTCAATGAAATTTAAAAGCTTAATTGTTCTCTCTCAACGATGTGCTGATTTCATGCATACTGCTTTTAGTTAATCAAGATGCGAGCGATTGCTAAAATATTTTTATTGAATACATTCTTACTATAATTAGTCCTTTGACAAAACTTTTATTCACATTAAAGTCTTGGAAATATTCTTTAAGTACTTATTACTTTTAAAATAATAATTATGATGTGACTATTTAATCATTATTGAAACTTTTTGAGAGAATTAAACTTACAAAATATCTCAAATTGATTATGACTTTAATTTAAGAATATTTCTCTTAAATGCTGATGTTTTAACAATTTTTTGGATGAATGAGCAATTCATTTGGACCAAATATTAAAATACTAAAAAAATGCCTCATCATATTCTAATCAGTTATATTCAATTATAAATGCATAAAACTTGATTTAAAATTACTCTTACTTCCAAATTACTAAAATTATTCTTAATTTTCTATTAGTTAGATAGCAAATGAGTTTTTTAAATATTAGGTGATTTTGAAATTCATCCAAAGCATCATTGAAATCCCTCTAAGTTTAAATGTAAAGCACTAACTAGATCTGTTATTTTAGAATGAAAAAAAAATTCTAAACCTGATTTTAGAAATCCGTTTTTAATCAAATTTCTAAAGATTTAATATTTTTAACCAAATAAATATATCAACCATACAAATTTCTTCAGAAATATTGATTCATTTTTAATAACGTTTCATACGATTCGAAATTTAAAACATTTTCAAACATAAAAAAAATTTCAATCAACTTTTCAGTATTCACTAGAAATATTTATAAAAATATCGAACTTTTAAATTAAATGGCAGAAATTTTGCAGAAATATTTTTAATTTATATGATTCAATTTTTGAAATGTTATATTTTAGCCAGCAAAGTTAACACACAAAATGTATATTAATTTTTGAAAATTAACTGTCTCTTTCCTTTAAACGAACGAACAGCGATATTTAGGAAGTGTATCGAGAAATTCGCTAAGTTGCAATTTCCTTTCGTCCGCAAGAATTCAAAGTAATCATAATTTTTATGAAATAGAATTATTGAAATTCATTACGTGTCATGAAATTAATATCTATACATGAAATACGATAAATGATCCAATATGTTAGTTTTCAAGTACTATTAACAGTTTGTTTTGTGCATTTTACCTTCCGCCCTTTTTAATATTTTACATGTTCCAAGAATATTCCAGAAAAACTGTCCAAAAAGTTTGTCTCTTCATTCTAATCCTGCTTGCAAACTTGTAATCTGTGCTTAACTTTCTATGAATGTTGGAACTGATGTTGATATACCAACTTCCGTTTAGTGAATTAATATGGGCGGTACTCAAAAAGCTCCTGTTACCTTAATTTGAATCTCACTGCCTTTTAATTCATTAAAAATTACTACTTTTATTCCTTATTATAGATCATTAAGTCTATTTTTTTCAATGAATTTCTAACTAATGGTTTTCAATTTAAAATTAGTTATAAGAATTCAGATATGTTAATGGCTTATTCTATTATTATACAAGTTGATTAAAATTTTCCTATCATATCAAAAGTAATTAATATGCTGATATATGAAGCTAATACTCATCAAAAACATAAAATATTGCAGAAAAAAGATTACGTCATTTAGTATTAATGAATAAATAAATGAAATAAGGGCAAGGAATTTTTCATCTTTTCTAACACAAAACACAAAGTCTTTTAAGCATTCAGTTTTATCCAATCTGAAAAATTATTTGATGGAATTCTTCAATTTGGATTTGAAACCATTGTAGTTACATTTCTAAACTTCCAAAATTTAGACTGCAAGACATTTGCATCCATTTGATAATATTTAGCCAGCTTGTATTCATTGTACTCTAGCTTGCACACAAAATGAAAGGAAATCATCTTTACATCATACAAGGTAAATATTATTTATGCAATAAATGTTCCATAAATAGTGGTTCACATTCTTAAATGCTTACTGTTAACTTCAAAAGTTGAGTTGCCAAACTGTAGTTCTAAAATACACAAACACATTTTGCAAACGATGGCATCATTCGATGGATGCTGAATCAACAAACCACCGCTCCGAAATGAGGGAAGGTTGTTCAAATATTGGGCGTGCTGTGACTTCCTTGTCCTCTACGACTTGGTGTGAGGTCTTTTAAAATCTCTTTTATTGACATCGTTTTCACAAAACTCGTGCGCGTGATATTCTTCTTTTATTTAAACGATCTCGACTACGTTGCATACCTATTGCTACGAGAAGTGCAACAGAATACTTCGACCAACTTTTGGCCATCAACCGAACGGAGATGGGATTTCCGAAATCAATTAATTTAGAAGTAAAATTTTGGAGTCTCATTTGCTTCGTGAATCTACTTTG
Source organism: Argiope trifasciata (assembly GCA_026543055.1). Lineage (NCBI taxonomy): Eukaryota > Metazoa > Arthropoda > Arachnida > Araneae > Araneidae > Argiope > Argiope trifasciata. The sequence goes on along the minus strand of JAPMOQ010059003.1, from coordinate 1,205,407 downwards.
GGCGTACGAAATGAACGACGCCTAAATTGGTGGAATCTTTATCAGCATCCAACGAAAAGACCATCGTTCGAAACTAACACATACATGTTGATAAATGGGATACATACATGGCAACAGCTTGGGGGATTATTGACAAATAGCCGACAGGCATGTTTAATTTCCTTCCAAAAGATCAATAATTAGGTTTCAGCAACGTTCACTTACATACGGTGGAACATCAATTTTTTTTGGTAGCAGATTGCATTGCAACATTTTATAAATAGAACAAAAACAAATTTAAAATAAGCACAAAGACTATAGCTACGAGTGGGTAAAGTTAAGGAACATATCGGTGCAATTTAAACAGCACACAAGTTGAAAAATTGTTTGAAAGTTGTAGCACATAATAACGAGCAAGCTTGTGCACATGACTTCGAAATATTTACAAAAGCATGACGAAACCTCTGCCATGAACCCCTTGAACCATTCTCAGATATGTTCTTGTAAAGTTGCAGGCAAAATTATTCTTATTTATCATAGAATTCAACATTAAAGTATTATAAACAAAATCTTCTGCTGTTGCAATAAGAACTGATTTTTCAGAATTCAAAAAAGAACACATTAATTTCTCGCAAATTAAAATAGAACAAAGACTATTCGTTTAAGTTATATTATTTAAAAGAATTAATGCTTATGGAATAGAATTAATGATTGAAATGTAAATAAAAAATAAGTTAAATTCTGTATAGCTATAAACTAGCTGAAAGTTCTTTTGTTATTTCCTTCATATTTTTTTGCCTCATTTCATCCAAACCTTTCAAAAGTTTGCTTTATTAGTATCATTCCATTTGCAGGGTTCGTCTTCTCGCTTCACAACCACGGAAATAGTACGTTTGTTGTGAAAGCAGTTTCATATGAAAAACTGTTCTTGGACCCATAATGCTCAGTATTTATCATGTACTAAATACAGTGTCACTGAAATTGGAGACCTTTAAAGGAAACGGCTATTTTGGCAAAAGTTTCTAAAGTCAAATCTTAACTAAACATAGTGTGTTTTTTCTTCCCGCTCTCGAATCTCAGAGTTGTGTTCCACTCTTTTGCATTATTCATGACAACCTTTATGTACCTGCCCCCGAGCAATATAGGATAAATTGCTTTTGTGATAATCAGTTTCCTCCTGAATTTTTCATGGACTCTGCCGTTCTGAAAGCTAATTTTGTATATACCTAACCTAGAGTTAGGAGAAATATATTTTAAAGAAAATAGATTTAAGCAGATACAAATGTTTTACTGCTCGGATTGAAATATTAGAATAATGAATTTAAATAGAAGCCATTAACTTTTTACTGAAGCAACTGAAAAATAATGTATTATTTGTTTTTGTTGTTGTTGTTAAAATTACAATATTGGTTTTACTTCTCGTCTACTTCCTTATTAAATTACAAATAAAATTCGATATTTGCTTTAGATAAACTTCAGAAAAAAATTTAAAGGTTATTCATCTGTATAGCTAAACAAGTCTAAATTAAAAGGCTTGTATTCTTCGAATTAATTTCCTCAATTAAAATTCATTGCAGTATTTTTTAAAAATTACTGTAACATTTAATAAATTGCTTATTTAAAATAGGAGGAAAAAAATAGTTGCACTTGTATTCTACATGATTTCTCGATTTAAAAAATATGTAATATGCGACAAATTTAAATTTCTGATTTAATTCTTGAAGCAGTTTTGCATGTTTAAAATAAAACTAAGCAGTGATTATCCGAAATATTCATTTGAATAAAAACGAGTTTTAAAAAAATAAAAATTTTTAAAATAATCAGATATTTTTGACGGTTTGTTTGTTATTATGGGATAAAAAGTATTCAAAATTGAAAAATGTTATTTTTATATTAGGGTAACTATATTTTTTACAATAGTTTGTTGTTTATATGATCTCTGAATACATAATTCAGTATTCATAATCGGAAATCGAATGAAGTTTTTACTTTTTTTCCACTATAAATACATTTTTTTAAAAAAACTTTTGCATTAGTTTCAAAATAAAAACACGGTTTATTTCTCCTTGTTTCAATTACAGTAGCTTGATTTTTTTTCCAATAAAAAGAACTAAAATGGGAATGGAAATTAATGTTTACACTTTTTTAAATTGTTTAATATCATTAAAAAATGCAGAAAACAAATTTTCTTTAAAAGAACAGAAAAAAGAGAAAAATTTAAAAGAAAATTGGGAAGAGGTTTTAACTTTGATAATTCGTACTCTATTATGGCTATAAATTATTCAGTCAAATTTTTGTTTTTAAACGAAAGTAAGAAATTTATTCATTTTCTGTATAAAAGTAGCATGATTTTTATCAAAATTTACTTTTTGATGTAATAGAAATTCATAAAAAATTTTAAGTTTTACAAATTTTGTTATAATTTACAAAATGACTGTTATTTCTTATGAAAAATGTTAAATTGAATCTGTATTTTCTACGCATACTTCTAATAGAATTCTATCTAAATTCAACATGAGTTAACACTTTCAATTCAATTTTAAAGAAACCAATGAAAATTTTTAATATTTCAGACAGTATTTAATACATGAAAAAATGTATAATTAATTAAACAAAAATAAACTATTATAGCCATTTTGTTTTCAATACAAGTGAGAGTACAGCATCAAAAATTTGATGCAACTTATAGGTTCAATAATTTTATCTTCAAGAAAATTTCATAAATACATTCTTATTGAAATAAATTATCACATTAAACAAACAGTGGGAAATTTTTGATAAGATATAATGAGCTTTAATAAAATAATAAAAGCCATAATATTCCTTTTGTACAAATCGAACAACTTTAGAATAATACACGGAATCAGCACTGTATTTTATTAAAATATAATTTAATTCCTCATGACTGCTTAATCAGTTTTGAGTCACAATTGAAAGATATTATAAACTGTATTTCAAATCAAATTCATACATTCATTGCATTTTTTTTTCAAATTGAGAATCTATTTTATATTGGCTTCTCCATTTCTATTCATAATTTTATAATATCAAAACAACTGAGACATTTATTTAATATAAACTATTATAAATTATGCTTAAACAAATCATATAATTCATAAAAATGTTTTTAAAACTGCTAAAATTTGTTATAAAACTTCAGTTAAAATGTTTAAAATCTAGATGACACTTAATGGATTTTGACTTCTTTATGCTAAGAAGAAACGAACAAAATATAAAAGAATTGCTTATAAATACTTTTTTCCATCCTCACTTTTTAATTAAATCTGAATCAACTTATTTCTGTTCCTGGTCAGGAAAGAACATTAACTATCTTTTTCTGCAGTCGCATTATTTTCATAGTAAAAATAAGCAATACATTGTTTAATTAGAATTGTTCACAAAAATAAAACATTCAACTCGAATTATTAGTTGGTTAATCGAATCAACAGCTTTCTTCCGAAAAATAATAATTTCTTGACAGAAAAAATTAACTATAATTTTCAAAAGAAAGAATAGTTTTGTTTGAGTGTTTTAAGAAGATTAGGAAGTAAAAAGCAAAATGGATGATAATCATGTCACAAAATAAACTTTTTATACGGTTTGTTAGAATTGCCCTTCTATGCAAAAAAATTCGTTTTGAATTACGAATACATTTATCAAACTAATTACTGTTCTTTAAGAACAACTTTTTTTTTCTCGCAAATAAAGACGGGAGATTTCGGACAATTCTGTCTGAATGTCTCATTAATAAAAGAATACGAATAGTGAAAACAAAATGATAAATGATTACGATATAAAAAAGTTAATATGGTTTATTATTTCCCTGAAATCATCCGATTCAAATTAAAATCAGATATATTTCTAATAAATATATTTATTATAAATGCAATGATTTCTTTTGAAAGAATGACATTAAAAAAAATCCTAAGGAATTCCAACAATCGGTCTGAGCATTCTCAATAAATAAATGGCGCAAAAAAACAAAATGGCTAATAATAGTTTGGAAAATATATATTTAATACGATTATATAAATTTAAGATACAATCATATATTCCTTAAAATTGAACGATTAAAATAACTGCTGTATTTGTTGAACCAATTATTTTTCTCTAAATATGATAATTCCTTCTGTAAGAAACAAAGGAAATGAGATTTCCCAATAGTTCTAAATTTCTGAGCGTTCTCTGGGAAAAAACAAAATGGCTACCGTGGCAGCAAGCAGAGCGTGCCATCATTGGTGGACGTTCCTCAATGACGATGACTGCAAGAAAGGACCGTGTGAGCGGGGAGTCACGTGAGACCCCTGTGGTGGTGGAACGTGGCTATGGCGACCTCTGACATCATCATGTCGATGGGCTCCCGCGTGTCGTAGAGGGTGGGGGCGTGCAGGATGATTCCGCATGTGCCGACCAGGACAGCCACCGAGAAGATCCAAAGGAAGAGCCGGTCCAGAACCATTGCCACGTATTTCCAGTCCTCTTTCACCTGCTCAAGAATCCAAAGCAAAGGGAGGATCTCACACAGGATGCAATGGCAGGGGTAAAACACAGAATGGAAAGCTCTTACTTCCGATTGTGTTCAGGCTTTTAATAAAGTTTTGTGGAAGAACCACTCTGAATGCGGTTGTTGCGTGCGGTTTATTGGCGCAAGAGCCATACTTGGCTAAACTGCACCACGCATACGGTAAAATGAGAACAGATTACTCTGAATGTAAAGATGCAAATGCCAATTTTCATTTGAGACCTTATTTTAAACCATATGATTGGTACAGTATAGCCTATTTTTGGCTCTTATGCCATTGAAATTAAATTAACCAACCAGCCATCATTTGAAACATTTTGATTTCATAAAACATCTGTTGTTTATTATTTGTTGACGTCTCTTTCTCTATATATTTACCTTCATTTTTCATGAATTTGCTAAATTTTGGTACAAGGCACGCATTTTTATTCCCCTCTCACAAAGCTTCTTCTTTTTTTTAAAAATCAAGACGATTTTAAACACTAAGAGGTCCATTTAGTTATTTAACTGTGTGGTCTCCTCTTTAATATATTGCTCATTTCAGTTTCACATTTCTACATGTTTTCAAAAATTTAATTCTTTTAATGACAATCTGCTCTTTATTTCATGAACATTATAAAATATTTTTTATTTATTTATCTATTTCTGAATTACAATCTCTGAACTCTCCTTTAAATTGATCGAAGATTACGATTAAAGAAGTATTAAGCATTATTCACGCGTCATCAAGTAAATGACTTTGCTCTATTTTATTCCAAACTAACTGTTATTTGTCTCGTTGCTTCCGCAGAAGAAATAACCTTGGAAATATCGTTTGGAATTTGAAATAGTTATCCTGCTTGATTAAGAAGGATATTTATTTTCTTGTTGGCAATGAATGCATATTCATTGAAACTGAAGGACGTATACGGGATAAGCATAAATAGTATCATTGCCTCACATATTTACTGAGGATTGGCTCATGTATCGAACCACATATGTGATTCTTTTTTACACACCTTTTATTCCTAAATTGGATACTTTGTACTACCGATTGCAACGATCTATATTTCTGATTTTCAAGAAGCAGATTTGTTAGTGTCTATGACATTATCTAAGCCTAAGTATCGAATTTTTTTGTTATCTGGTTTTATGTATTTTCTAATTTTCACTACCCAAACAGTGAATGGATTGTACCCTATGAATGAATTTCATTCAAAATTTGATATAATTTGGTCATAATTCTATATGCCAATAACACGAAGTAACTTGCCTTCGGGTAGTTACTTCTTACTAATATAACTAATCTGAACTTCTCAAATTTTTTTGACGATACAATACTTCCTTTATACTCTTTATATAAGAAAAGTCCACAGGAATGATGTTTCTTCATTTGTCGTGATTTATGCAAACACGCCTCTAAGGAGGGTAAAATTTGCTAACTTAAGTCACATCGCATCTTTTAATAAAATGGATAGATCATTTTCAAATCGACTCCTTTTCTTAAAAACATACGGACAACTGAGATAAATATCTTAAAGATACGCATTTTATTCCATAAATTTCGCGAATAAAATAAAATCAGGTTCTTGAAGTTGGTAACTCTACTTTATAAGTCATCTGAGTTATGAGATATACCAACAAGCAGATTGCTCTGTATCTGTTGAATACAGAAAGTTTAAAAAAAAAAATGTTTTCATTGTAAACATTATTCGACAAATATATTAGACTTTCAGTGAACAATGTTTTAACAAATGGCTGCTGTTTATCCTCTTTGTACTTACTATGAATTATTAATGAATTCCTGTTCGGGGACTATTAGATCAGTTTTTCCCTGATTTGTATTGCCCCGGGAAATGGTTACAAAGAAAGTTATGGATTTAGCAAAGACTGTTTTTCGTTTTGATAAGAGTATAACGTTGGCTTACAAGAATAAAATGAATGGATGCCATCTATCACTGAGCGCTTTCAAAGAGCAGCTGAATGCTTTGTGTTAAACGTTTGTTACGAAGAAAACTTCGTTGAATGTTTGACTTTTGTAATGTTTCCCTTATTGATATAAAATTTCTGGAAAGTCAAAAACTAGTCCTTATGTCTTTTTTTGCATAATAAAATTAACTAATTAACTCGCATAATATATTGACAAGAAAGACATTTATTTTTCTCTAATTTTTGAAATTTCATAATTGTTGGTCAGGAATGTGAGTTCATTTGTAGGTTTATCAAAAGAACCTTATAAACTGTTTTTGTTAAAATCCACCTGTGGATAGGTGAATGCATTCAACAAGATGTGTTAAAGAAATATTTTTAAGCCACTTTTTTCATTGCATATTCTAGAAGACACTGTTCTGTAAGATGCGCATGTAGTACAATATTTGTAGAAGTTAGGAGCGCATATACATATTGCTAGTTATATAATGGCAAAAGCAGCTTGCGATTTGCTGTTTCCTTTGAATTACAATTAACTTCAAAGAAAGAGTGAATCATTTAAGTGCCTAGGATTATAATTTTCTTGCAAGGTAGGATGTTACGTGCGTTTTAAAGTAAAATCTCCAAATCTCGGTTTCTACGAGATATACGGTATAGCTTTTGTTTTTCCAGATCTTTTATTTTTGTTGCAAAGTCACCAAATTTGGTGATTCGGTTAATCTTTCCCATCCCTTAAAAATCTCTGTTTCCAAGCATAAGACTAAGATGGCCTTTCCAACTTTCTAGTGTAATCTTACACTGCAATGAAGCACAATGATGTCATGACTATCCCCACGTTCTCTTCCGAATTATTATCATATACCAAAACAATAGTTTTGTAGAAAATAAACTTGTTATAGGTCTATAATTTTCATATAATTATTACGCTTAAATGTTCGTCGATATTTTTTAAAAGAATAATATTTCTTAAGATCACAGAGGGAAAACTTATCTTACCTTTGACGCTTTTGAATTATAATTTGAGTTTATAAAACACTTAGAAGTAATGACAGCAAATTAGATTTTTTTGTCTCTTGATCTGTTAGCATACAGTGAGACAGAATGAAGTGATAAGACTGCAAAAATATATTGTAAAAAAATAAGAGTTTTCAGACTCTGTGGGTCGAAGGTAACACTAATGGATCAAAATCTGGAGGGCGAAATTCTCAACAATTTGAACTATTTGCTTTTACTATAATAATAATGGTAATAGAAATGGTTTCTTGGTCTCAGGTAAGTTTGTAACACAGAAACTACTGAGAATCTGGATATTTATAGTTAAAATATGTCATTATATGACAGTAATAATAATAATAGTAATGACTTTTCAGTTCCAAGTATATTTAAAACGTTGACTGCCAACGACGAGATAGCTCATAGATTGCGTTCTTTTCTAGGACCAGACGATCTATGTTATAAGATGACACTTTCTCCACTACAATTAAAAGTTTGGGGGCATCTCATTAGATAGATGGCCCTGATTTCAGGCGAGGGTAGCGGGTTAAAAGCTAGAGAATGATTAAAATATGGACATATAATGTTTTGACAATTATAGAGCATTTTCTTTGTATACTAACACGAAAGATACAGACAAAGCCAGGTAGAAATAATAGTAAATATATTTTTAATTTATCTACATCTTTTCCAACAGATAAACAGACACATAAGTTCTTGTTCGAATGGGACCAACACTAAATGCCTAAATGGACAATTATGTTGGTAATAAATTCAGGATATGCTTCATTATGAGCATAATTGTGGAACCTTTTAATATCACCACGCATAATTAGCTTTCTACATGAAAACAGTCCCCCATGCCGAAAGATTCTTCGCAAGTTTAAACCAAGTTGTTGCATCTAGAAAGTACCCAATTTTGTTTAAGAAACCCACTGAACAGCGGGCAAAGAATTTTAATAAACTCCCCATACGCTCATAAACCACTTCTTTACGATGTCGCCATTCTTTGGCGAGCAGCGTATAAACTCAGCTTGTAAATGATTTTACTAAAATGTAATTATTTCTGGGAGAAATCCTTAAAGTTCCAATTTACCGCAAATAAACCGACCTCTTGTTTATCTAAGGCATAATCCAAATTTTGATTCTTTTCTTCTGACGATGCAAAAAAAGAAAAAATAATTGATCTTCTGCCTTTGGTTCTGCAATTTCCACATCAGTCACGCATTATTTAATAATAATAAGGGGAACGAAAAAAAAAAGGTATCTTAGGAAAAGATTTAATGGAATTACTCTCTTACAAGGCGACTTTTGGGGTGCTACCGTTTCCGCTTCGGGGCGATTTAATTTTCTTAGCTGCCAGTCGCTTCTAATAATACCTCTTTCCGATTCCCTTTCTGCTTTTTTATTAAATTAAGAAGTCGGGGCCTTGTTTCTTTTGTCTGTGTTATCAGAAGAGCCTTTGAACAAAAGAATAGTGACAAAACGAAAGGAAAAGACGACAAATACTGGCGATAAAATTCTTGGGATGTCGTTTGGCAAACATTCTATACTATTCTTCTTCCAGGAAATCTATGGTGAGTTGACGTGGAATTTGCTCTGTTAAAGATTCGATTATAACCATTAAAAATATTCTGTTTGATTCACTTTTTAAGGGAATTTAGCAGTGAAGGTGAATGTTTAGACACGTTACATTCATGGAATGTAACTTGTTATGTATTAAGTAAATTAAGGTTATATTAAGTATTTCACGGTTATATTAAGTAAATTAAGTGAGGGCAGATGCAATTGGGTAATTGGTTAGAGAACGAAATAAGTTAATATTAAATAATTAATAATAAGTGACCAAAACTTTTAAGCATAGGTAAATCTGTATTCCTAAATAATTGAAATAATCACCAATTTTTGACAGGCATTAATTGAGCATTTTGAGAACTTTCTTATGTTATTGCTCGATGCAATGATAGATAATTATTCAAATTTTCAAGAATACCTGGAATTTTAAGATGTACATATTAATGTATGTACAAAATATTAATGTATCCAGACCAGTTGTAACGTCTCCCTTTTCTCCTTACACAATTGCTTGCATCTAGACCTTCAGATGGGATTCATTTTTACTAGAAAAGTCACTTCGTCTGGTCAATTGTTACTACATCCAGATGTTGATTCCGTCGTTTCAAATAAATACATCAAGTTTTCATAGTAGAGGAATGCCGAAACATCCGTATGCTATTTCTTTCCTTAATGAGGAGACTCCTCAAGTAATCAAGAAATGATCAGTCATCAGTTATAAGATGTAAATTAAAATAGATTATGATAAATAAACGCAGGTGGAATTCCAACTCCATTCTTTGCTTCATGAACTACATGAAAGAGAATATCATTTCTAATCTCGTGGAAAAAATTACGACGATTATTAGTGAATTACGGGATAACTACAGTTCTTTTTATTCTCCAATGAAAATCTCCCTGTACTTAACCAAACGATTACCTTGGTATTATGTTGTGATTCGTTTCATATTCGTTCAGTATTCTCAAGTTAAATGTTAAAAAATGTGATTAAACTATTTTCTTTTAAAATTGATTAAACATGGGAAATATATTTATACCATAAATAATATAGTTCAAAGAATAATTATTTTGAAAGTTAAGATGGTGCAAAATTATCTGTACTGTAATAATTTCGGAGGTTACCTCAAAAAATGCTAAAATTGTATTAGATGTTTGAATAAAAATTCAAACGTATAAAATTTGTTCCCCTAAAACTTTCTCTCACACCCTGTAATAAAACTATGACTTCAGAGAAAGCCTTACATTGCATTTACATACCATAGCTACGAAATATTGACGTCTATCTTGAATTTAGGATCTTTACTCAGTCTGCTGTGCCTCCTTGGCGATTTATTTTGACAATAATCCTTGGTTAACAGATGCGGTCAATAGACCCGAAAATATTTTTATATTTATGAGTTAATTTTACTCTGCCTCTAACTCTCCCGTAAGTGGAAGTAAAAAGTTTCATCGGATGAGCCGTACGGCAGCGCATAAGAGATGTGCAGAAAAACACTCATTTTTATTTATGTAGATGATGCAAAAACCATATTTTTATAAAAGCTCCAAAAACTTGAAGAAAAGATTTAAAAAGCTGAAACTGGCGTTTTAACGAGTTAAGTCATGTGATGCAATTTTTTAAAGTTAGGGCACCCAATCACCGCCTCGCCTATTAAGCGGAAAACAGCCAGTTGAAAATTCTAGAGAAAGAGGCGGCATTTATCAAAGATAAGTGCACTTTTACAGCTTATGAGACGGCGTCCTGAGTCATACTTTAATAAAGAAAATGGACTTAAAGCTTCCAGGAATATTATTAAGGGAATTAAAATACGTGCATTTCGTGAAATGAGGCTTATTCCGCTTTTAGGAGGAGAGGCTATTTTCAAGAATATGAGATTTTTTCTTCTAAGATTTAAAATGAGGTATAGCAGGAGGAAAACACATGTCTTTGTTAGAGCGGAAAACCAGTTAATATCGTAGAGATCATTTGTCAATGAACAAAGTAGAGTTGAAATCGGCTGATGACTCCGAGGAAACTTCTAATAATAGTTTCTAAAACCTTACGGTTGAAGATACTGATGACTATTCATGGTACGTTCACTTTACTTTTGTTGAAATTGTGAGTAGTTCATTCAGATCATCTATCGACAAATAAATTGTAAGCATTTTTAAGCGTACATAACCGAAGTACCGCCATTAAGAAATAATTTTAAAAGGCAAAGAGACGAATCAGTGATTGATTTCATAAAAATAGTAATTTATATGAAAAAAAAAAAATGGTACCGAAATTTACCAAAATGTGTGATGAGATTTCAATAGTTCCTTTTAATTAATTTTTTAAAATGATTCCTAGTATTTTAGAATTTTGAGTTTTCATAATTTAGATATTGCTTCATTGAACAATGTCTATAATCAACCCATTAGTGCAAGTAATACGTAGTCGAAGTTTTATCGGCATCAGATGAGTGGTATGGCGCCACATAAGAGAGATACAGACAAATATTCATTTCTATTTATATAGATTTAATATGGTAACTCGACTGCAAGCAATACTAAGTTAACAATAATTAGAAATGGACCATTTCAATTGCATGCTGTACCTTTTTTTTTTTGTTTAGGGTTAGCTACTTACCTATTCCTAGTGTATACATTATTAAAACAGCATATTAGCAGGTAAATTTCTGCTTTATACTATGGCATAAATAATATTTTTTATACTATAATTATAAGTATTATTGTATAAATACTTATTGTATGGTATTTTTATACAATACATACATTTATTCTGTAATATAAATGTATTCACTGTTAGTTAATCAGTATTGATTTGAATCAAATTTGTGTTCAGTGAGAGAGGCGCCATCTGGAGGCGAATTAATGAATAAACGTTCAGAGAAAACACGTATTTGGTGAATTATGAAATTTTTGAGAAAAGAAATAATGAAAAATGGCACTGGTTTCATAATTATTCACATCCTTTTGGCAACGGAAACCTCCCCTCGATTCTTTTTTCCCTAATACCACCGTCTTCATAATCCAATTCCAAACAAGAAAGAAGGTTGAATCCACAATCGGTTTTCGCTCTCAAAGCGGATATAAATTTCAATGAAAAATAAACTTTAAAACTTCAGGTGCTCCGAGGAAGTAAAAAAGAATTACAGGATAAAAGGGTAAATTTCTTTTCGCCAAAGAAATAACGGCGCATTAGACCTGGAGAGCGAAGAGGCCAAAAGAGTAGAAGATAATTCCACCTCTTCGAACCGAACTGACGTTTAGTAAATTTCCGATACTTCATGAGAGAAGTTCTTTCCCAGCCCTTCAATCGATCTTAATTCAATGTTCCGATGGGGGGTGGTTACTTAGTGCAAAGGTGGGGGCTCCGATTGAACCCCTGCTCTGCCTTCATCTGATAAATGTGCCTGTCACGCACTCTGAATAATAAATTTCCAAATATTTGAGCAGTGTATAAAACATCCGGCCGGAAGTCTGTTTTGTTTGACTGCTTTAATATTCATAGCCGAGAAAGAAGCTTTAAAAGAGGTTTATTCGCGTTATGTGTTGGTGCCGATCATAAAACAGTGACGTGCTTGTGGAGAGTCGTCTGATGCGGTTTCGTGTGGGTGGTAATTTGATTAGAGTTGTTTAGTGGGGATGTTTCACTCGGCTGCTAATGAGCTGTCACTGGAATTAATTTGATGAATGGGATCCTGCCCATGATTAATGGATAATTAAGTTGTTTTGCAAAAGAAAAAAAGAAGAGAGAGAGAGAGCTTTAGATGTCTTAATATGCAATTAATTTCGATTGTAGCCGGCGTCCTGGCACAGGGGTAGCGTGTCTTCCCGGTGATCTGGGTGTCCCGGTTCGGGAATGGTTGTTCTGTGTTCTATCTGTGAGATGCATGAATGAGACCCCTCTGTCAAAAGGGGTTGTGCAAGCGAATGTGTGGGCTACCTTCATTTGAGCTAGAAGTCAGGCTTCTGCTCTGTGGGCGCTCAGGGTTTTTTCCCAGCGGAAACTACTGCTCCCCCTTTCCGTGGAAATAAGGACATGACATCATCATCATTTCGATTGTAAACAATTTTTTTTTCATGTTTCAATGTTTCATATTTTCAAAAGATACATTTTGTAAGCTATTTTTAATCACATTCCCATAGCATTATAACTTTTAAAGTTTTATTCAGCTCTATAATCACAATATATGATGAATAACCAGAAATTTCTACATAAATAACAATGAATGTTTCTCTTATGTCTCTTAGGCGAAAATATGTAGAATGTTTGTTAATAGTAACTCAACAATAGTGCTGGTTTGAAATTAAAAATAAGTGAAATAGGTGTAAGTAACTACTCAATAATGGCATAGTTTTGGATTTGAAACTATGTTGAATCAGTATTAGTAATTACTACCCCATGACGATGTTGAATTGGAACTGAAACTATGCAAATATTAATCAATAACTTTGTCGATTTTATAGACATTGAGCAAACTGAATGCATTAATATTGTCACAAAGATAGAACTCAAAAGGACACAGGAAGTAGAGTTAAATCAATTTATTAGCTGAACTCTGAAATCTTCATCTTTTATACTGGTAGGGAAAGTTCCAGAATACCATTCTGGAGACAGTAAGAAAATTCCAGAGCACTTTTCTGGTCAACTAAAGAAAGGTCTAGAATCTTCTGGAATACGAAATAAAGGAAAAATCAATTTTAAGTCTTAATTCTAAGATTCGAACACATGATCCCCTGACTAGGAGTCAGGCGTCATAAGCATTGAGCTATGCAGACTCGGCAAGGTTTCGTTTCAATACGGCAATATAAATTTAGATCTTATAATTTAGTAATGTATATTGAGTGTCTCTAATCAATGCAGGAACTGATTTGATAATGTAGAGCAGCGGGTTACCCATATAAGGAATGAAAGTAAATTAACAAAATAGATAAATTCTGGAAATGACTATAGCTAAAGTTTAAGGATTTTGTTAGTATGTTTTTTATTCTGTCCTATCTCATATCATTGATATTATAGTGCTACATCACCCCAGAAATGCCTGGAGAGAATTTGTTTGGATTATTATTGACCAGCCTACTTTTAGATCCTGTTTACCCGGAAGTCTTCGTAAGCCAGTATATGAGATAGCACAGCTTGTTGATTCTCGAAGGAATTCTGTTGACAAAATTTCGTAGTGGATCAGCAATCTCAAATTAAACTTATTGGCTGGCACGCTTAGATTGTTTCAGTCCTGGTTAGTAGGAACTAACCACGGTTCGTAGACATTTCTTCTTTTATTTTTTGATTGTTAAATATTTGTCAGATCCATGCAAAATATATTTGGATCTGAACCTTTTGATTCAGTTCTTGTGTTGTTTTTCCACTTCCAACCCATCATCTCAAGAAACAACCCAGATACGGGATTCGAATCCCACCTCTCAAAGTTAGGTTTTGTTATTGGCAGTTATTAGTGTGCAAATGTGGTGAACTCGAATCGCATAAATACGTGTAGGGGAAAGATCTTTAATAAAAGGAAGGAGCAGTAAAGAGACATCAGACTGTGCGGTTGACCTGCTGTAAGGCCAATTTAAGATGATTTGCCAAGTTCTATATTTAAATATTGGGGTTTAGATCTGTTTTAAAGGTTGTTCTCCAAAGTTTGGTGATGTTAACTTACGTTGAATTTTATTTAAAACTCAACCTATTATTTTTTGCTCCAAGAACAAGCTGATTTATTTCAATGTATATGCTTTTTATGGATACATCTCCCTCCATTGTGTTTACTCCACAAAAAATTCTTCTCCCAAGCTTTGCTAATTTTTGGGTTAGTTTAACCTGAATGATAGCACTGAAAGCATGTACATTCTCGGCATCAAATCGTCGACTAGTGATTTCCTTCTTTGAACTGTGGTAGCTAATGTATATTCCCGCACTTCCCCAATAGCCAAGTCGGAAGAATAATAAAATCAAATGGGTGAGGTTTTCATTTTTCTGGAGAAATTTTCAATTGCAATGTAAATTTTCTGAAACATTTAACGGATAGAATAGATCATCTATTCGAAGGATCTTGATCGATATGATTGCTTTCTACCAAAGACATTAGAGAATGTGTTCCGTTCATTTATGCTCTCAAAGGTTGTTAAATAGAAAGTGATCACGACAATTAAATGCGTAATCATTCTGCGTGGAACACATTTTAGCCAATTTCTTCTTTCTGTTCCGTGGTATAATTACTAGTTATGTTGAATAGTTAAAGATGACTCAATCGATGGGATTTTATGCAAACAAGGAAACATATCCTAGGAAACTTCTCCATTCCTGTATGAATAAGTTATTTGTATTATTTATGCTTGCAATTTCATACTTGAATGCACTCTCTGAATGGATTAAATCTCGAAAAAAAGCGATTGTGCACCAAATTCTAGCCATCTAGATCTCTTCATTTTGTAGTTTTCACTCTTACCAAAACAACCAGGCAAATAGTTTGCCTGAGAATGAACTTTTTTCAAAAGATGGCAGGAATCTAGAAATTCGGTTTTAAATCCATAGATCAAATTTCCTTAATTTACCACTTGGCGGTTTTTAGTTATCTCAAGCGTTGCTCACAGCAACGATGCAAAAAATATTTTTGAGCGACACTTGTTTTCATGTGGCAGGAGTCATGGGATCATCGAGTCAGTAATAAACTTCATCTCATAAAACCCAGTGCTCGAGTACGACTTCAAATTGACTAGACTCTGCATTGGTCACACCCGCCTAACTCATAGATATTTTTTACTAGGCGAAAGAACTCCTATTTGCTCAAGTTTCTCAGTCACTTTAATTGTTGCTCATATTCTGATCGAATGCCTCGACTATAATTTTCATCGTAAGCGCTATTTTAATTGCCCATTTTTAGATAGAAATCTCCATCAAAAAGTTTTAAAAAGCTGTTGAATTTTATTTTATTTAAAATATTTGAATTAAAATATGTTTGTAACATTTACTTCTTGCTTTTTTATTGTAACATACACACTATCATATTAAACATATGTTAATACAATTTCATATTTAATCATAATTTTGTTTGCAAAAGTATTTTTGAATATATACCTTGAGGTTGGAACAATATGGCCAGAATTGGCTCTTGCGCCAATCTAATTTAATCCACAGACAGACCTCATTTTTTGAATTCTTGTATACTTCGTATACGAGAAAGTAAAATTTGACAGAAATCTATATTTTAGTTGATTAACCAACCAGTACTGAATTTTATTTATGCAGTTCTTTATATTCCGTAAAGTCCGAATTCAGTCATACTCGAAAAGAGCAGACAGACATATTGAATTTCGTTCAAAATTTGATCGTAATGCTGTATATAAAATTTCAGCCGTCAAGTTCAAAAAAATTTTGAGCTATCGTTTTCACAGATATAAAGATATAATCCAAAAAATGCGATTTTTGGACTCAAGAAGCTATGAAAATTGAAGATTCGTCAAAGTCTCCAGTTCGAATATTTTGAGAATAGAAATGTTACCTCTCTGTATTGCATTAAAGAAAGTCAAAAAGAGTAACTTTAGGAGATCAGAATGGCGAAGGTCATTAAAAAAAGCAAACAAATACCTTTTATTTTATCCACTGGAAAGACGATAGGATTAATTCAAAACTACCTGTAGTTGTGCTACCTTTTCTGTTTTCAAAAGATCATAGTCTTTCTTTGATAACAATTTCAGATAAATTTTGAAGGTAGGTGAGTATGCTAAAAAGTCGATTTCTTTTTTGCGAAATTATGATTTTTATAAATTAATATTCTTAATAGTTGAACAGATTTCTTTCTGAAACCTTTAAAATTTTGTTTCTATGTCTAATTTTCTTACTGTGTTTGCTAATAATTCTTACTATGTTTTGCCGATCTTAAACTAGAGTCATCTCTTCGCTTAGAATGGTTTTATGACTACTTCAATGCTTCACGATGTAAAAAAAAGTGAAAATTGTATTTTATTTATCAGTCGAACCCCAATATTTAAAGTATGGATAGAATTATCAGTAATTTTTTCCATTCAGGAATTAGATAATATATTTGTTAAGTTATCTATCTGATCTTAAATACATCATTTAATAAACCACTAAACTAGAAAACTTTTGCTTTAATACATCTGTTGGACAAATAAAAAAAAACATTGTTTAACTTTCAAAACGCTTTTGCCATTGAAAAATGTTCATTTTTCCAATATTTTTTAATGAAAATATGACTATTTTTGAACGCTTTTTGAAATATTCAACCCGAAATTAGTCACAAGCCTTAAACAGAGAACTCACTTTTCAAACTACAATGAACTTATTTCCCTTAAATAACATTCATTCATTAATTTTGTTTCCTTTTTCTAATTTTATTAAGTTTATATCACTATACAATTCATCCACTTAATTTAATAATATAAGTGTAATAAAAGTATTAAATTATACACTAATTATACGATGTATAACATTTTAAATACTTATTTGAAAATTTAAGCCTGCAGTTATAATTTCAAATTTTGAAATTTTGAATTTCACATCCTAAAACAGAGGTTTTTTTATTATTAATATTTAAGAATGCCATGCACTTTCTACCATTCTACATGAAATTGAGTAGCTCATATATTCTGCAGCAATCGTGCTCTTTGAAGCTGTAAAAGCTTCTTTCGCAGCAGAATTGCATATTTTACCATCCGTTTCGCCAAGTCAGCTACCGTCGATTTCTTTTTTTTTTTCCTGTTCCCATTTTTTACACTTTATGTCAGATGTTCTTGGCGTTTATTTGAGTTTTGTATTCACTACTGAGATTTTTTTCCATCTCTGCAACGATTCGAGTGCAGATTTCGGAATAGCGTCTTGTAACTTTGGAAGTTCTTTTTTTTTTACAGCTTTCAAAATATATTGCTATTGCAAATATTTTGCTGAATAACCCTAACTTTCATACTTTGCTGCATTTCTAGTGCTTGTTCTCATGCACATACTTTCAAATAAAGAGAAAATTTATGCTGCTGTGTCGTTCGAGAGCACTGGAAAAAGTCAATAATCCAACAAAAATTTCAGAGTAGATTCCGAACATAACGCAAATGCATTCAGAAGTAGGGCAGAATTCGATAAAGAAATAGTATCGTAATAATTTACATCCCTCAGGTTGCCTCGGAATATGTATTCAAAGAAAAACCATTGTATATAAAATTTATTAAAAATATCGAAACTCAGAATTTTTAGATTAATCATCTCAGGATCCTTTTTTTTTAAGAAAACTTGGAGAAAATGTTCCCGGTGAAAAAAAATATCATGTATTTTGTTTACAACTCATTTCACCTCAGTAAATTCAACGTTCAGGAAAATATGAAGCATAATACTTCAAGAGAAATGCATTCAATAAATTAAGAGCACCTCCGCAGTTATTGCTATTTGATTTGTAAAATATTAATTTTTTTTTTTCGATTTTAGCAAACTAGCCAAAAGGTTTGATATTATAAGTTTTTTGTAACTTTGATATTAACATTTAAGACTCACTCTCCGATCATTTCAGTTTCAAATCTGCACCATTATCGAGTCGTTATAACTATTCTGCACATTTTCCGTTTCAAGTGAGCTCCAGTATCGAATGACTACTACGACTCACCTTCCAATCGTTTCGGCTTCAAATACATACTTGCACTCATTCGAGTCAATACTTACACTCATTTGATCCTCGTAACGCCTCGTGTGATCAGCTATGTAGTGAACGGATTCCATGGCCCTCTGCAGGTCGGGGCAGAAGTGCAGCCTGCGGTGCGGCTCCGCTATGGGCGTCGTCGCCATGTCCTCCTCCTTCGGGCCGTGGATGCGGCATCCGCTGTAGTGGGGCAGCTCGTCGTAGCTGGGGCAGCGGCCGCCCCCCACGTAATCCTGGGGCTGTAACTCGGTACCGTTACAGGTGCGAACCATCACCTGCGGAAACGAAACACACATTATACATATATATACAAAACATGGACGACGGTCACAGATACACAAGGAAAAACAATATATTTTTAATATTTAGTATATATTGAAATACAGAAAGTGCCGCTAACAACGAGCTCACGAAATACTTTTTGCCGTTACCGAAGAGCGAACGGGGTGAATGATTGCACCAGTTTCACATCAACGCCGGATCTAGTTGCTTACAAAAGTATCTCAAGAGCACTCCCCTCATATTCCAAGCATACTTCTGGGTTGGAGCATACTACGCCCTCTATGTTCAGTATTCATTTACACATATGAACAAGTATACAAAAAAAATAAACAACATACAAATAAAATAATTAACTAAAAACAAAAATTAAATAATGAAATCACACAAGCAAATATTCAACACAACTGTTAACCTAACTTCTCCAAAGACTTGTCAGATTTAAAAGTACAAAACTCATATTTCCAACAACATGATAGAGACAAAATATACATCAAAAATTTGGCAAAAAAAATCTCTCAAAAATAAGATGAGCATAAAGAAAAATATGCCTCGTGTAGTAAAACGAATAGCCAATCACGGAAATAGGAAGAGTACGATTTATTTGTCATTCGACCCACAAAACTCGAAATATGCGCGGAGATTTATCAAACGGATAGCAATAAATTACGCATCATTCTCCCCGATGGAGTTTATTGAGTTACGATTGAGTTTGAAGGCATCGGAACTGAAATGAAAGGAAGAGGGTACAGTGAATTGGAATAGCCGAAGTGATAATAAAATGTGTGTGTGGAAATTTCATCGTTTACTCTATTGGCCAAGAAAATGACTTTTTTGACGAAATTATAACTCTCTTTCTTCGATGGTGTAAAATTACATAATATTATAAACATTAAAAAAATTCATATGCAACATTTTTGTGTATCTCAAAACTTTATATATCCCTGAATCGAATTACGCCAGTTTGTCTTTAATTCTGGTTATAACGCCGAAATTCGAATACGATGCTTCGATGCTTCAGATCTCCGTGAATTGAATTATGTCAGTTTTCTCTGAATCCAGTGACTCAAAATGGAGGCGATTTTGCATGTGATCTTCATAACAAAATATGCATTTTTCCATCTAATTTTGATCTATTTTAATGAAGTCTGTCTGACTGGCTATCAGTATATAAATGAACATAATATTTATAATATATGAAGAATCTATTAAGTAAATTTTGGGACTTATTAAGTTCAGTCATTTAGCATCTAAAATATAGAGGTGGAATATTAAGTTTCAAACTGAAATATGATAGTTTGCATCATATTTTGATTTTTTTGCATAATATTTTAATCCAAATCCGTCAAGAAGTCGACCGTCTTTCAATCCATACTTTGGCATGTATAAAAACGTGATAACTTCAAAATGCTTTTATATTGAAGCTCAAAACTCTCATGAGTATTGTAGTCACCAAAAAAATTTGAATGCGACATTTTGGCGCATCCTAGAATTCCAGTAGTTCTTGCATTGAATGTCGTCTATGAATCCGATGATTCAAAAACACCATTTTAACGCTAAAAATCGAATGCGACATTTTGGAGCATCTCAGTTCTTCAGAATCCCTGAATCGAATGTCAGTTTGTCATTGAAACCTATGATTCAAAAAGCTAGACGAACACAATTTTGTATGCACTCTTCAAGCCAAAATAAAAAGACTCCTATAAAATGTTGAACCAAACCTATTTTCATGAAGATTATCTGACAGCTGTCGGAATATATCAACATAACGTGAAGAATTAGATAGGTAAAATTTGGAACATATCAAGCTCCCCAATTAAACACTACAAATGAAGAGGCGAGATATCAAATTTTGAATCTTAGGGATATTTTGGATGAATTTTATTATTTTTTTGTATTAAATCTTTGCCATATAGGGGCCATGGTGGTTTGGTAGTAAAGTCTCAGCTTTGGAACCGGAGGGTTTTAGGTTCGAGACTCGATTCCACCGAAGAACCGTCGTGTAAGGGGGTCACTTGCACGTTAAATCCGTCCTGCCAAACGTACACCCACTGGTGAAGTGTGGAAGCTTGGAGAAGGGGGTGCCAGCTTAGGTATCGTCTTCGTCATCTGACCGTGGTTCAAAAGGATGAGGTCTGTCCCACAATAGCCGTAGGGTTGCTTAAAAATGGGACGATAATATAACTAAACTAAACTTGTCATATAAACCCTAACAGAACAGCAGGGTTAAATCTTAAACAAAATCCGTCAATAGGTGAAATGTTTGTTGGTCTGTGCTTTCGCATAGATACGCGTGATAACTTCAAAACTCCTTTTCTTTCGTTATACTGTAAAGCTCAAATATCTCATAGGTGGTACTTTCATATTAAAAGTGGGAGTATTCTTTGCGTTCACAACCTTATCTGATGCTCGCAATTTTATGTGGGTTAAAGGGGTTAAGATCTTTATTATGAAGTATGCAAATCAGTTTTAAGAGGACTACTCTAAAATTTATAGATTTGTCGAATGCGAAAAGTAAAAGTTGCATATTTTCAAGCTTTTTACTAACTAATGGTTTCAATGTTTGACCTGACCTTATGTTTCGTTCACAATTCTATCTATGCTACTTTATTAGCAAATGATTATTTTTGATTCTAATATTTCTTTCAATCAGAAACCTGAAATACATTACATCGTTCATTCAAACCAAGTGTTCTTAACATTTTGTTGACCAAGAATTTTACACAGAAACTATGTCCTATCACAGGCTGTTATTTTGTAATTGAATAGGGAAGTAAAACGTTCTAAATAAACCCAAATAAATTTTATTTACCCTGAATCAAAATCGCTTAGACAATCAAACAAAGTACCCGCGTATCATTCATTGAAAAGTTCTTCACCGATACGTTCCGTCATGGTTGAAGTTTTAGAATTATACTAAAATTGTGATTAAAGAAACTAAATACCAAGAAAGGTAATTTTTTTTTGTTATAAAATAGACACGACTCAACACGATAAGCCAAGTTTTTGCAATCTACTATATCGCCCTGGGTGTCAAAAATAGAAATAAATAATGCAAGTGCAATGACGAGTGAACTCGTCACCGGTCATCAACGTTTGGGTATGAAAAAGCGAGTTAATTCGTCACCAGTCAGCAATGTGTTAAAATTTCTTAAGTTATTCTTTGAAAACTGAATACAATATATTTTATATGCTAATTTACTCAAATATTCATGAGAAATGATAGGTGAAAGGTAACCAAAATTTCGGGAACTCAAAAGAAAGGGTTGCATTTGAATTCCAGAAGGAAAAGAGGGTAAACAAGGCGAGTTATCACAAAAGAAGAGAAATAAAAGCAAACGAAAGACCTCGGAAGAATAAAAAAAGAAAAATATCTGAAGAAATAAAAAAGATACTAAACGAGAATTCAGATTAAAGAGTAAATCAAATGAAAGTTGGTAACTAGGAGAAAAAGAAGTCTTTATGGGAGAAAAACAAGATTTTATGATAAAAAAAGAAAAAAGTAGGATAAAAAGGATTAAAAAAATAAAGCATGAAATTCGTTAATAAAATTAAAGAATAAAAAAGACTCAAATAAATACTCTAAACAAAAAAAGGCAGAAGACCAAATGATATTTATGAAAGAAGACAGGGAAAAGTAATTAAAAATTTATAAAAGGTAAAAAGAATTTACCGAATGAAGATACGAGAAGGAACTACAAAAAAGAACTGAATGGCTAAATTTGTGAAAGAAAAGGGAAGAGGACATTTGAAATTTCGTGAAAAGAAGAGAAAAAAATCGTATGAAAATTCGTTTAAATGAAATGAGTAGTTTTGAGAAAAATGAAAGAACGGTAGATGTTGAGACGTATCTTAAATAGCGAGACACACAATTGAGATTTTGCTATAGGAATATGAAAATGATCAGTCAGAATTCGTGAAAGAACAGATCGAAAAGCAAATCAGCATTCGCGAAAGAAAGGAAAAACGCGAGTAAATGAGAATTCGTGAAGGAGCAGACAGAAGAGAAAATCCTCATTCACGAAAGAACAGACATAAGTGCAAACGAGAATTCTGAAAGAGTAAATCAGAATTCGTGAAAGAAAAGAGAGAAGAGTAATTGGAAATTTTTGAAAGGAAAAAAAGAAAAGAAAAAAAGAATTAATGAAAGAAAAGAAAGAAGAACAAATGAGAATGCATGAAAGAACAAACAGAAGAGCAAACGAGAATTTGTGAATAAAAAAGGAAAAACAAATGAGTAATAATGAATGAGAAAAGATAATTATAGTTTCTGAATCAGAAAAGGAGTAAATATATAAAATTTGTGTAAAGAAAGGGAGGAAAGTAAATGCAAAGAAATCAATGAAGACTTAATTTGTTTTGAAAAATAAAAGATTGAATTTATAACTGATATTTTTTTTAGTGCAGCTTATTAACTGTAAACTGTTGCTTGCCAGTTTATGTGTCATATTAGTATTAATATTTCTTAATAATTAATTTGTCTTGAAAAACAAAAAGTTGAATTTATAACTAATATTATTTCTAGTGTAGCTTATTAACTGTAAACTGATGCTATCCAGTTTATAAGACATATTAATATTTCTGAAAGTATTAATACATTAAAAGACCATAAAACTGCACATGTAGTTCTAGCAAGATTCTGTTTCCATTTATAGAGGCAATAAATCCATCAGTGGAAGAATATTTTAATGAAACTCAGAAAGATACCCTTTCTTTTCTACTTCTTTAATCAAATAAAAGCTACAAGGGGGGGGGGGTATAAAAGCCATCGCAATACTATCGACAAACCCACCAATTCATAACTCTCGCAAAAATGGTCCGGTAATAACTTGCATAAAAGGGAATAAAATTTTTCAATCAAGTGATGAGGATTCTGCCGTTGCCATCGTAAAAAATTAATAAAAATTATAGCATCGTGGAACCAAAATTAAAAACAAAGAAAGCCGATGAAAGCAGAACGAAAAATGAAAAAAAAAAAAGAAAGAAAGAAAAAGAAAAAGGAAGAAAGAAAAATGCAGTATAGAGAAAAAGATTGAATGAGAAAAGTTTTAAATATAAAAATTAAAGCATTTTTGGTAAGTTTTTGAAGAAAGAAAGGAAAAAAATTCTTGTATTCCAACCCAACATATTTTAATTAAATAATAGGTTGCACTGCGAAAACCCTTCAATAATGAATTTTCTTTTACTCAGTGCAATTCATCAAATGTAATTAATAACCAGCTAGAATAATTTTTATTTCAAATAAATACCGCGTAATCGCGTAAGTAATTAATATATTTTATCTCTGCCGAAGAAAAAAATCTGTTAAGGAATTGCTAAAGATTTTCAAGAATAAATTTTTATCAATAAGGTTCTTTTTTTTCCACTCAATTAATTCTTTCTTCTTTGCGGTGTAATTTGTTTTTGATACCATTAAAAAGCAGCAACAAGTAGTTAGATCTGAATGCAGGAAAAATATGCCGAAGTTTTAAGAAGCAGAAAAAAACTGGCAGTATTTAAACAACGTTAGCATTATCAAAAAAATTAATAGAAACTGAAATTGATGTTAGCATTTATGGAAGATTCTAAAAAACACTCCCTGAATCGCTTTGATTAAAAAATTATTAGTGCATTAAAAAGAATAATACTTTTATTTTAAATATTTTCAAATGAATTCAAAATCATTGATATAATTTCTATGTAATCTAATTAATCAATATTTTTTTTAATTTTAATGTTTAACTTTATATTTTGCTTTTATATAAAATAGTTCTCTACAGCCCTAATCTAAACTGTTTTTGAAATAATGTAACAGTTTTTTAAAAATTTAAACTTTTTGAAGCATTGTGAACTTTTTTTAAAAACCCTAAGACTTTTTTTAAGCGTGAAGATTTTTCTCCAAATATTTTTCCAGGTAACAATTAGTGTGGTACTTAAAACTTGGAATGGACTTCCATCTAGCAATAGTATTGATTTTTTTATAAATTTTTATTGTAAATAACACACAAAAAATCTGAAAAATGCAGAAATTCTAAGTTTGAGTATTTTTTAAAAACTTACTACACAGCTTAAAGCTAATTCCATACTAAGTTTTAAAAACAATATTTCTGAAATTTCACAAAAAAATTCACATCCCTACCCCCTTAGGCTTTTGAAATGTAGTATGTAAGCCAAACCAAAACATGAAAAAAAAATTCATTTAAAGCTTTTATTCCTCTACATAATCATATAAAATCTATCCAATTTGCTTTTAACTTTTACGAAACATGACTCAAGTTATTCTAAATTATTTGAAATTGGTGTTGATGAAACAAAATATTATATTTGTATATTAAAATATAAATAAAAAAAATGATTAAAAATCAAAAGTTCGTTAATTTTTATCATAAAACTTTAAAAAAAATTAGTATGCATATCAAAATGGATTCAATGTACATTTCTGCTTTTTTGCTTGATCGATGCAATTGTGATTACTCCAAATGACACTGAGGGGAGTCTCATTGTGTCATGCAGTGAATGTATTGCTCTAACAACTCATTTGATGCAAGCCTTGATAAATTGGCAAATTTTTTTTTTGCCAAATGAGCTTTTTTTACAGGTGTTTGAATCTGAAAAGTGGGCTCGTGGTTCAAAAGGACGAGGTCGGTCCCAAAACAGCCCTAGTGTCTCTTTACATCGGGACGATAATATAACTAAACTAAACTGAAAAATGGGAGTGGCAACATTGTTTACCCCAGTTCACACATAAAAAATTATTCAATAACTTAATGAAAACAATAAAGTATGCAGGCACATTCAGAAGGAGTCAATTTATCGTATGAGTCAATGAAAAAAAAATCAAGTTTTCGATGATTTTTCTAGTAGTTTGTTACCTTAATCTATTCACAAATTCCTCAACAGAGTGCTTTACAATTGTGGAATCGAGATTGAATTGTATAAAATCAAAACTATAGAAACGTGTCAAATTCTGAATACAAAATTCCATCTTCTAAATAACTGAAAACGTCCAGTTTTATCGCTGTTACTTGATCATTAGACGACTTCAGAAATAATGAATTGATATATGTATATAAATTCTATGAAGCATATGAAAATAAAATTTAACTTGTTCTCTGCTCTTATCTCTTTTTCAACCATGCTCAATGCGAAATATCCTAACATTTTTGGATTTGAGGAGTGCTTTTTACTTTCTCTTACTGAGAAAGTATCACAAACAGAGAAAAATCCAACTTCGGGATCTCGTCGAATTTCCATGTTCCAGATCTATCTGAATCCGAAAGATTCGGAAACAACGGCACAGTTTTCAAATTATGTTTCTCTATCTATTTGTAAGCTCAATAACCAATAGCCCTGAAATTTCGAGGAATAAAATTTTATATTAAATATTGACTCCAAATGCCTATCAAATTTTAAACGAAACTCATTCCCAGGAAGTCTGTATAATTGCCACTGACTGCAATATTTGCAACCTTGAGCAACAAGATCAGCCATTTTTATTATATTTAATATCTAAGGTATGGATACGTATTCAAATTTGAACAAAACCTATACAGAAGTTAACCATCTGTCAGTTTCTACCTGCATTTGAACGCGATAACTTCAAAAAGTTGGGATTTAGATACAGAAAATTTAGTGTCATCTTTTCCTTTTATTTATCCTTTTGTGCTAAATCTTGGTTTCAATCTGTCTGTAAAGATCCATTCGAAATGACCCTCTTGGTTCGTTTCTTCATTCTATTTTGAAGCACAAACCACTCACGTGAGTGATTCTGAAAATAAAATCTTGATTGCTTCAGGCTTCGTCGTCTTTCTTTCTTCTGAATGAAGAGGTGATAACATTTTTATTCGGAGCTTCGGGAAAGCTCTGATGGAAAGCACTACTGAATTGCAAACTGAATTAACCCTTAACTGGAGAGGTGAAATGAATTGTGTGTGTGTGGTCTATGGGGACTCATTTTTTGCATTCAAATTGGATTTACTAATGAATTTATTAGGATGAAAAACTGCCAATATATTTTGCAGATACTTTTCTTGAAACATAGATATATTTTAGAAATTTTCCAAAGTATATTATCATTGTAGAAAATAAAAGGCGTTGAAAATATATTTTATTCTTGAATTGCATAGTATAATCTAAACTTATAATAAAGCTCAATGTGTGTGTGTGTGTTGGCGCTCTACAAGTCAGACCGTTGGACCTACAGCTACCAAATTTAGTACATGTATATCTTGGAGGTCGGGAATGTGCACCTCGGAGCTCCTTTTTTCGAATTTTTAATTACAATTTGAATGAATTAAAATTTAAGCAAACTTCGAAGTTTTCCCACTATAACTTCCGAAAGTATTATTACACAAACATGGTTTTTAACATCAATTTAAAGATAAAAAAATTAGCTCTCTAACGGTATCAGTTTTTTAAATTTATACCGCAAGCTTCTATTTTTAAAGAATTTTTAGAGAAATATATTAACCATGCTTTTATCACGTGACTGGATAAAATAAAAAAAATGTCTGAAGTTCGAATAAAAAAAATTATCATCGCAAAATAAATCTAAAGAAATGCAACTTTTAACACGTGACTAGATAAAATAAAATAAAATAAATATAAAATGTGATATCTTCTAAAAAAATAAATGCAAAGTAAAGAATTCTAAGATCGTTTGCAATATCTAAATAATTAATTCAATAAATCTTCTTTACGGTAAACCTGATCGAATATAGACAGGATATGCATTGAAATCCCGACTTAATGGCATATTTCTACTATCGTTTGCAATATCTGTATCATTAATTCAATATTTTTTTTCATTATAAATGTAATAGTTTCTGAAAAAATAAATGCAAAGCTATAAATTCTATAAAATCTGCAAGAGCACGTCAAAGGGGGAAAAATTAGGTTTTATCCCCGTGTTGCCATAATTTTGACGGAACTTTAAATTAAAAAAAAAATAAAAAAAACTATCATCGCAAATTAAATTTGAAGCAATTCAACGTGTAGCACGTGACTGGATATAGAAATATAAATTGGGATATTTTCTTTTAAAAATGCAAGGCAAAGGATTCCATGATCGTTTGCAATGTTTAAATCATTAATTGAATAAATTATCTTTATTTATACAGGATTGAATTTATACAGGATATGCATTCAAATTCCTTTCCAATGGCGAATTTGTAAAATATTATTAATAGGCATATATATTGTTTAATACTATTAATTTGATCTAAAGGAAGTAAATAATTACATTTTATGTAGTTTGAGTCAAACAATGCATTTATGAATAATGAGTTTTAGATTTCTTCATACTTTTCTCTGTGAGCCATATTTTACAAAATATTTTTATTAATATTTTAAATAAAAGTTACTACATCAATCAGTCTTCTAAATCAATCATTAAAACTAACTGATTTATAAAATTAAAAAATATTATTAGGAAAACGCGTTCTTTTAGAACTTTCAGTCCATCATCTTAAAGAAAATATTAATTTCAATCCAATCAATGCCCGGAGTTACTTCAAGGCTGATGAATATGTGATTTAATTGAATATTTTAGAACGCAATACTCATGGCGAACCAGCTGGTCGCCAAAGGCGGCTAGTAAATAATATTCTTGAAAAAACATATTGCTTTATACTTTTTAAGTGACATTTATTTTTCCAATATATAAAGGTATATAGAAGATAATATAATGGAAGATTAAACTATATGAAAAATAAAAATATTGACAATAAGCAAAATGGGCTTTTTTTATCGGCTTGTGTGACTTTCATAACAGGGTTTTCTTGAGCATTTTAAACATACAGGTTAAGAACTAGTATAAAAATTAGCCTATGAATTCTATATACAATTCCCTTGGTATATTAATATTTTTTATCAAAATTTCAAAATACATATTCACTCGAAAATTTAATTACGTTAGAACATACCAATCAGAATCAGTTGAACGCGAACTATTCATTGAAAAACTCTTCTGTACAATGATTCCTATCACTTTCTGCTTCATTTAAAAGTGTCCGGAGCATTGCTTCATATTGGGACCGGTGAATTGGATGATATTTTGAGGCCTAAGTCTTAGCATCATCTGCTAAGCCTTGTTTATCCTTGGGACTCTAACAGGGAGGAGCGGTCTCGGTGACGTCGCTCAAAGAAACAATTGAATTATTTTAAAAAGCAACCGCTGAAACCTGTTGAAAAGGTGCAGGTGTATTGAAGATCACGAAACAGTAAGTTACAGGGTCAATCTATTCAATGGAGCTATAAACAGAATAGGGGTGATTGAAAATCCATCGCTAGCGGTCTCACAGACCGCACTTCTCCAGTTAAGGGTTAACGCTGCAGACAACACGTTGCAGCATTAACCCCATTACCTTCATATACATTAAATTTTTTCCTTTATTGCTTGAAAATGAAAACATGGTTAATGTAAATATCCAATTATTAACCTCTTAATATATGTATTTGCTTAGCTTCCTATTGATATTATACATCTTATTTGAAACAATTATTAATTCCTTTAAATATATGTCAAGATTTTAGATTATGATTCGTTTTAAGTGATTTTTGCATTTTAAATTACTTAATAATTTCAGTTAACTCTAGAATTAAAATGTAAAATTCAGTAATCCGTTGCACAGTTTAGTCTCGTCATTATTTTTCGAAGGGGTTAACCCTTAACTATGGAGCTGTGGTATCTCAAGGATGGACTTTCGGTCACCCCTATTCTATTATTATTGCAATCAAATGGATTGACAGGGTAGCTTCTTGTTTCGTGAACATCATTAAACATGCACTTTTTTCAGCAGTTGTTTTTCTAAATAATTCAACTATTTCTTTGAGCTACTTCTGTGGGACGTCACCAAACCTTTAGTGTTTCAGAATTCTACAAGGGTTAACAGAGGGCTCTAAAACTTTGTCCTCGAAATATCATCCCATTTACTGATCCTCATTATAAAGCAGTGCTTCAGACACTTTTAAATGAAGCAGAGAGGTATTTTAATGATAAAGATAATTGCACAGAAGAGTTTTTCGATGAAAGTTCGCATTCAACTGATTCTGATATGTATGTTGAAACATCATTTATTTTTCTAGCGATGACGTATTTTGAAAAATTTATAAAGTATATTAATATAACAAGAAAAATATGTGCAGAATTTACAGGCTTATTTGTATGCCAGTACTAAACATGTAGTTAAAATGCCCTTGAAAACCGTGCAACGAATGTTCACAAATTTCTGATAAGAAATGATACCTATAAATAAAGCTCGATTATGAACACTGACATTTTTTTTTTCTGAATTTTCCATTAAATTGTTTCCTATATACCTGTGTATACAGGAAAAATAATTATAACTTAAGGAGTAAAAAGTAACAAGTTCTTTAAAGAAAATTATTTGTTGTAACATATCATTTCAGAAATAAATGTATGTTCAAATGTAATTACTTTTTTTCATCGATAATACATTTTGAAATTTGTATTTAGAAAAAGAGGATGAGGTAGTTTTAAAATAGGAATTCCGTCCATTTTTATTAAGGTATCCAACAACGCTAAAAACACCGGTTATCGACCCCATTGGCGAATAATTTTTTTATTGTCATTTCTTCTAGTTTAGACTTTCCTCTTCCCAAAATCGTTTATCTCTTCTAGGAAAAAGAAGGCCTGGCCTATCATCCAGGGCCACATATTTTTCAGCTAAAATTTGACTTCAATTTTCTCAAAACTTACATTTTCATAGAAATTCTCCACCGTTTACATGATATCTCAAAAACTAATAGAGGTCTTGACATAAAAAGTTCAGCGTGTGTTTTTAAATAATGTGGGCAATAAAATAAATCAGAAGTTTTATTTTGGGTGAAATACTTTTTCATTTATAGGTTTTTTTCAAAAACCTAAGTTGTTAATTGATAGAAAAAAAATACATATATGCGTCTATTTTTACCTATAACTTATTTGCATCTTAAAATGTTTTTTTTTTATATTTTGGTTCATTTTCTTCATTATTATATTCTATAACTTGCGTACAAACAGAAATGTGATTGCTGCATGACCATTTTGTGTAGAGTGTTAACTGTTTTGGTTCAATTTCATTAAACTTTATTACAAATTTCTCTATTTCCCATAATATATTATAATCCCAAATAATTATGTTGTATTTACAGTATTTTATCTTATAATCGGCAATGCATGCATCTAAAAACCATAGTTTAAAATTGTTTTTAAAAACTCGATTAAAAAAATTTCCTTCGAACCTAGTCGGATCCCATAAAATAAAGCAGCACACGACTGTTTCGTCGCTATGTTCATTCAATTGAATAAACTACAAACCGAGGAATCCATTCAGACTATAGTATTCATGGCCAGACATGCGGCGGATATTAAGTCAGACTTACCAGCAGTGGTTATTTTTGACCAAGGCTTAAGGGCGGACTTCCCTGATTCACCAGAATAAGGCACTCGCTGGTACTTGAGTTAAATAAATACTGCCGTCAAAGATGTCGAGTATTTTGCGGCCAGCGTTTTGGCCATGATGCCCCAAACTCGGCTTTGAATTTGCATTTGTCTGAAATGGAATAAATTCTATTTGATGAGAAACAGGTGCAGCTTAAAGAGGTTGTAAATATGATCAAATAAAGATGGCGTCGGATTTGTGAGATAAAGCTTTCTGCCCGTGAAATGTAAGGACATTGGTTGATCTTATAAGCCGGAAGTGTGTCAATTTTCGAATTTAAATTAACATCTACGATTTAATATTGACCTTTATTTACGTTCGTTTCTTTTATTTCTGAAGAATTTCTTCTAAGGAAGTTAGTATATTGTAAAGAATGTTTTATTACATTAGTCATTAAAATTTTTTTAACCCTTTGTAATTTGATTTTAACTAAGCATTACATATAGAAAAACACTGTTATATTAATTTTTTATTTTAAAATCATAGTTTAAGGATTCTTAGATATAAATGAATTATATTTATATCCACGAACTAGAGAAATCACACTGTTTCGGTGTTTTAATATTGCTTTATCTATTGTTTCGAACAGCATATTTAAATACGATTAGATCACATACTGATTGCATACGCACATTTTTCAATCTTACGTACATAATAACTAAACATTTGAATACAAATCATTAATGCTCTTAGTTGAATATGAGGCTCAAATTCATTTCCATAATGATTGAATTATTGCTATTGGATGTAAGTCGAATATATTCTTATACGGATAATGCACCATCTCATAAAATTTTGAAGTACCAGTAGGAGATCCTTCTATTGCAATAATGCACCATGAAAATTTGCTAGAATTTTCTGTATGTCATTGTGGAATTGAGATTAGATAAGAAAAGGCTTTAATCGTTATCATAAAATGGTGTTTTTTGTATAAAATCATTTTTTTTCTAGAACGATACCGATATAGATAAATTTAACCACTGTTTCCCAGAGAAACTCGAATTACATATAATCTGCATGAATTGTTTATGATTATAGAATTATATGAATATATGCTTCTTAGAAAATTAAAAATTCAACTTAAAACCTACATATTTTGTTTTGTTTTATTTCCTTGTGTTTAATAATAATAATAAAATGGGATGATTCTTTTGCAGTTTTTTTTCAAAACAATCTGTAAGGAAAGCGGTTAAAAAGCAAAACATTATCTAATTATAAAATTTGATCCAAATCAACATAACTGTTTCTCTGAGAAACTCGAATATATATAGATATATTGGGTTGTTCGGAAAGTCATTTCGTTTCTTTTTTTTGTCAAAATGAAAAGAAATTTTCGTTTAATGAATAAATTATTTATTAAATTATAAAATTGCCATTCTGGTCTAATACCTTTTGCCATATTTTTGGTAGTAACATGATTACACGCTCATAAAAGTTTTGGTCTTTGCTGTAAAAAAAACTGATCGAGGTGGTTTTTGGCCTCCTCATTTGAAGGAAAAATTTTGCAAATCAGTTCTGGTACTGATGTACTGTTAACACATCTTCTCCACACATATTGGCTAATTTTTTTCTGGCTTGAACAGCATTTTTACCTTTTATAGCAAAAAAGAAAAAAATGACGAAAATGCTGTTTATTGCTCTCCATATTTAAAAGGGCACCATCCAAAAACTACTGCGAAGAATCAGCTGCACTTTTTCACACTCAAGCCTTGCTATATCAGCTCTTAAAACATTAAATGATTTTGCGGTTTAAGTATGAAATTGGGTGTGAAAAATGCAATTAAATCCTCTGTCGGGAAAAAACGAAATTACTTTCCGAACAACCTAATATATAAGCAAGAATTGCTTACTTAAAATTTTAAGATTTAGCTCCATGTTCGCAAGCAATGGTAGAATTTAGTAAAAGGTTCGTCACTCGCTTCTTCATATATTACATTCCAACACTTAAACAGTTGCGTGCTCTCGATGAAACTGACACAAGAAATTTTTTAAGTGAGTTTTTTTTTTTCAAATGTTCATAATTTCTCACACAACTGGAAACTTATCCAAGTGCAGGCTATCAGCAATTTGCACAGAATTCTGCACAATTTGCATTCGTTGGCGAGTCTACAGTCGCCGAAAGACACATTGGTTGAAACATTGAAACAACATGTGGGTCGAAATTAAACTGCGCGCAAACCAACGACTGTAAAATTCAGAATGGTTGAATGTATGAATGCATTCATTGAATTCAAGCCAGCATCTTTCCAACAGTAAAATGTAATCCTGATCCAGTATTTAATTATAGAAAATTTGAAAGATGCAGATATTCCTTCTCAGACATAGAATTTATTATTACTAATATTTACCAAGAGAAGCAAACTTGTCCAATAGGTGTTCAACTCAACACGATTTATTTGAGGACATCTATGCTAATGTAATGAGTACTGGTATTAACTACGAAATATTAACTTCTATGTTAGCATTTTTATTGAATCTGTAATGACACGTTTTGCGATTTACCTGTAACATTTTTAATAGTGTCCAAAAGTCGAATTTGTGCATCAGAACATGTTTTTCTCTACTTATTGTGAGTGGGGGGGGGGAGCTGTCATAAATTGCCATATCAAATTTGATATATTTATGTCGTATTGTTTTTAAATTCCCGTTCTTAATTATTTCTGAGCATACAGGGAGGCAAATAGTCAACCCTTAATTGAATTTGACTCAAAATTTGATAGGTCTCAACTGATTTGAACAAAAATTTGTCTGCACTATTGATGATAAATCTTACCGAATTTTACCTGTCTAGATCTCTTGAGTTTGTAATTATCGGGTAAATTTATATTCGAAGTCGAACAGAAAGACTTCCTCTGAGCACATGCTATTCAAAATTTGATAGAAATCTGCAAATTTCTTGTAGACCTCGTATTCCGAGTTTCACCTTTGTAGCTGAAGTCACTTTATGATTATCTTTGTCTGAGAAAGACAGACGGATGTTTTTAAAAAATGTGTATTTTATACTCAGGGAGGTCTGAGATTCTTCGAAATATCGAGTCCGGATTTTTGCCGATTACTATACTTTCCTCAAACTACATATAAGAGAAAGTAAAACAGAATACAAACCTTTTTTTCACTTATGTTTAAAGTAAAATTTCCGAACACATAAGAGTAATTTTTTCGCTGCATATAGCTTTTCTAAATGAAATATATTTTTTCTTTTCTATCAAAAATATTTCATTTTCATGCGAAATCACCGGATTTTCTTTATTGAAGAACTTCACCCGCAAGTTATTTGAAGCTAATGCCTCACTTCTGGCAAGAAACTTTACTTAACGATTCGGCGGTCAAGCGCTCATGCGATAAGCCCTCCCAAGTTATTCTAGGATGATAAATGATTCGTTTAGTGAGCCAAGTGATGGTGTTCATTTGCAGCTTTCATCCGATATCCCGAAATCGCAATTACAGATAAACTGGGCTAATATTTATCATCTATCACGCGCTCATTGGGATAAATGAGCGCTGTGCTGCGCTCATTACTCATCATTTGCTCGATTTGCAGAATATTCACTCAAAGCTACCCAACATCCAAAGCACTTATTGGAGAAAATGGAAAAAAGGGTATGAATCTCATCTTCTATATAAATAAAAATGAATGTTTGTATGTATGTCTCTTATGCCTTCCTAAACCGTTCATCGGATGGCGATAAAACGTGAGCAGCTTATTGCTTACACCTGCGGGAGGGCTATAGAGATAATACAATTGTCTATAAAGTTTTTAAAAAATTGAATCTCAATCGCTTTTATTTATAAAGGATTCATCTCCAAATAACTCGCCGAAGAGACAGTAGATTCAGTAGAAAGGCTTCATCTCAATTAAAGGTTAATATTTTGTAGCTATAGCACGAAAATGTCATGTAAGTCATTCACAGAGGTAACAACGTTATGACAGATGATACGAGAAAGTTTTGGGGAGACTAACCCGTGGGGTTTTATATTTTAATTAAAAGTTAGCTCTTTTCGCAGTAACCACCAACACTATTGTAGTACAAATCATTTGGCACTATCTTAATTTTTAAAAAATTTTCTTTTTAATTATATTGACGATTTCGTGGTATAAATCTATTTCCTGTGTTTAATCAATTTTAAAAGAAAATAATTCAATCACATTTTCTAAAATTAAATTTGAGAATGTGATGAGTATTAGTGATTAAACGAATATGAAACGTGTCACGAGATACAATAAACAGGTTCTTTCATTACTGTTTTGAAAGAACAAGTTTTGCAATTCTAAAAGAGTACCCAGATCTAAAAAATAAAAATAAATACTTGTTTGCTTTTATTGTATGTACTATCTTACCATTCGACCTATTTCATTAAAATATATTGACAAATGATTGGTTGATTGCACTTAATGTAATTTTTACGGGTACAAACTAATTTTAAATAAATGAAGAAATCGTAGTTGAGTTAAATTGCAGTTCTGAATCGATTTAAAGTTATCTGTTTATTTCACAGCAAATATTTATTTCTATTTTATGATGCCTATTGAGTGTACCCACAAATTCCACATTTTCAAAAATTACAAAAACGTAATTGATGATATATGTGGATCAAATATGTCATATGTATTCTAAAGATAAAGTTTTAAATAAATATCTGGAAAACGCTATTATCCTTAAAAAGGTATATTTTTGATAAAATAGAATGTTTTAAATAAGTATCTGAAAATTATTTTTATCCTTAGAAAGGTGCATTTTTGACAAAGGATTTATTTTTGAAGGAAAAGATGTTTTAATTAAGCATCTGTAAATTGCTTTTATCGACAAAAAAGTTCATTTTTGAAGAAAGAGTATATTTTAAATATAGGAAAAATATTATGATCCAGATAAGAGTAAATTTTAAAGAATTATCTGTAAATTGCTTTTATCGACAAAAAAGTTCATTTTTGAAGAAAGAGTATATTTTAAATATAGGAAAAATATTATGATCCAGATAAGAGTAAATTTTAAAGAATTATCTAAAAACTATTTTTTTCCAAAACTGAACGTTTCCGATGCAAGAGAAAATCTTAAATAAACATCTGAAAAATATCAATATTCATTAAAAGGTATTTTTTAATGAAAGTGAATGCTTTAAATAAATATCCGAAAATTACTTCTGTCCTTAAAAAGAGACCTTTTTGAAGGTCGAGAAAATGTAAAATAAATATCTGACATTTAGTTATATTCATAAAAAGGTACTTTTTGATTAAGAGAGGGTTTTAAATAAATATATGAATATTACTTTAAACCTTAAAACAGTGCATATTTAATGAAAGAGTATTTGAAATAAATATCTGAAAATTGCTTTTATCCACAGAAAAGTTAATTTTTGATAAAAAGATACATTTTAATAAATATCTATAAAACGGTACATGGATGGTGATAGGGCAAGTCTAAAGTAAATATCTGACAATTAGTAATATTCATAAAAAGGTACTTTTTGATGAAAGAGAATGCTTTAAATAAATATCTGAAAATTACTTTCATTCAAAAAATGGTTCCTTTTTGAAGAAAGCGATAGTTGAAAATAAATATTTGAAAATTACTTTCATTCCAAAAATGGTTCCTTTTTGAAGAAAGCGA
>JAPMOQ010059003.1:1157433-1168484 GCA_026543055.1 Argiope trifasciata | reverse complement strand
TTTTGAAGAAAGCGATAGTTGAAAATAAATATCTGAAAATTACTTTCATTCAAAAAATGGTTCCTTTTTGAAGAAAGCGATAGTTGAAAATAAATATTTGAAAATTACTATTATACATAAAATTTACAGGTTTTACGAAAGAGAATGTTTTACATAAATATCTGAAAATTACTATCATACATAAAAAGGTACATTTTTGATAAAAGGAAATGCTGTAAATAAATATCTTAAAATATCTCTTATCCATAGGAAAGTGCTTTTATGTGTCACGGAGGTAGATTCATCGGCATCGCATCTCTAACAAAGGTGTAGGACATTAATGGTATCAAAAGCGTAGTTTACGCTGTGGCATGATCTGTATTATGGGACCTTAGAAATAAATTGACTAGATATACTTCCTGCAACTACAACTAGATACGCCTAGATATACTTCCTGCAACTAACGCTGTCCAGACGGAAGTGTATTGATTTAGGGGGAAATTAAACGATAAAATTTACGCATCTTGTATAGTTTCTACATATCCTTATTTCCTTAATAAAATCTTGACAATATTAAGAAACTTTGTAACTATTGTATAATTTAGAATAGTCTGAATATTTGCAAACGCTACTTGTAAATAAGTTTTGAAGTGAACACGTGATTATATGCCTGTAATATGAACACTCAAAGAAGAACAAAAGCACTGAAATGCGTTTTACGCATGCGCATCACCACTGACTTTAGCCATTTGTCCCAACTAAATGGGCTTAAAAGTAATGAAAATTTGAACCGTCAATTGGATTAATTTAGTAATTATATCATTATTCCGTCAATGGAGATCATTTAGTATTTATTTAATTAGTAAAATCTTGAAAATACGGAGAAAATTTAAAAATTATTTTACATTTTAGATATCAATATTTAAAATATTTTCATAACAGTTTTGAGGTTAATACGCGTTTATTTGTAAGTAATATAACTACTTTGTAAAGAATAAATGCTCTGAAATCTGATTTGCACATGCGTCCCATTCATTCCTTGCATTTTTCAATTTTGGTTATTTGTCTCAGATTCTATGTTGCAACGTGCTCAAAGATAAGAAGAATTGAGGAAATGAATTGGATAAATTTAATAACTAAAATTCTACAAAAGAAAATATATATTGAATTTCTCATTTCACCTGTCAGTTTTATTTTTTTGGTGGCAATAATCTATATAAGTAAAAAGAATGGTTGTCTGTATGTCCTTTATGCCTTCCTAAACCACCGGAGGGTTATGGGGATTGTATAATTATCTAAAATGAAAAAAAAGTGGAATCTTAACTTCATCTATTTACCAAGGATTAGCCTCCAAATAACTCAAGGAAGAGACAATAAATTCAGTAGAAATGCTCAATCCAAGTTAATCACAGCTGACATAAAATTTCGGGACCTTAGCAAATAATAAATTTTCGTAATGTATTAAAAGTAATAAAGATGGAATACATATATTGCCAGTCGAATATAATCAAGCTAAAAGAATCTTGAAATCAGATTATACAAGAAAAAATTAATTTATGAGTCAGATATAAGTCGAATAAGTGATTAGGGAAAGCC
Organism: Argiope trifasciata; assembly: GCA_026543055.1. Classification (NCBI taxonomy): domain Eukaryota; kingdom Metazoa; phylum Arthropoda; class Arachnida; order Araneae; family Araneidae; genus Argiope; species Argiope trifasciata. The sequence continues at coordinate 1,166,909 of JAPMOQ010059003.1, read as the reverse complement.
AATTTCATAGCAGATTTCAAGCGAAGGAAAGATTCAAGTCAATAAAAAAAAGAAAGAAACCAATACGACATCTTTGGATTCTTGTATGCATAAAAAAAATGTCAATTCATTAAAATTTCGAGACTTTAGTAAATAATAAACATTTTCAATGTCTTCGAAGAAATAAAGATGGAATACATATATTGCCAGTCAAATATAATCAAGCTAAAGCAGTGTTTCTCAACCTTTTAGTATTCACGGCCCAATTTTCAATCATAATTTTCATCACCGCCCCCCCCCCTCACCACCGCATATAATAAAATGAATACAATAATAATGTATTTTGAGGTTTTTGGCGCTAAACCTACACTACAACCTTAATTTTAAACTTTAAAAATTACCAAGAATATGGAAATTTATTGACATTTTGCAACACCGATCCTCAGCATTGAAAAAACAAGAATCCTATGCCTTTTTATTGCTCTTGGGTACCGCCATGTCGGGCATTCTCACGATTTCGCGAGAAGTTTCGATTTGTCTGGTCAGCTTAAAAGTTAAGTTAGGAGCGTACGCAGATGTGAACAAACATTTTCTCAAAGGGATAAGGAGAAAGTTCAATATGCCAATTTCAATTCCAGACAATCTCATTCGAATCGATCCTTCTATCGCTACTGAATTTATTCTGAATGTGTATGTTATATATATTTTCGTGTAATTGCAATTCACCATATTAAATAGTCACGGCAGCAGTCTTATGCAGAATCATGGATAAATTTTTAAGCGGGCGTGACCGAGCATTAGACGATAGACAAGCATCAACAAGTACACAGAAGAGCTTGGTTCCGAAAATAAAATCAAGAAAATTTTCTCAAGAATACTTAAATTTTGGGTTCACTAATACTGAAGTAAATGAAGAAGAAAGGCTCCTGTGTGTCATTTGATCAAAAATGTTGGCGGCAGACAGCATGAAACCTAATAAACTTAAAGGACATTTGGAAACGCTTCATAATGAGTACGTAAACAAACCCAGAGAATTCTTCGAATTAAAATTAAAATCATATGAAAAGCAAAAAATCGTTGTTTAAAAAAACTTTGTCTGTGAAGGAAAAAGCTTTAATTGCCTCTTACAAAATTTCATATAAAATAGCCAGATGTAAAAAGCCTCAAACCATTGGTGAAGAGCTTATTTTGCCAGCCACAATTGAGATTGTAGAAATTATGTTTGGAGGTAATTTTGCAAACCAATTGCAGTCTATACCTCTTTCAAATGATGTTGCCCGTCGAATTACTGATATAGCTGAAGATGTAAAGTGTCAGCTTTTGTCGAAGTTACGTGACTAATTGTTTTCAATATAACCCAATGAGACAACAGATAGTAATAAAGATGCTCATTTCATTGCCTATGTTAGATTTTGTGATGATTTGTCAGTAGTAGAAGAATTACTTTTCTGCAAAGCAACAGCACTCGCATTATTTGCTATCTTAAATAATTTTATGAAGGAGGCAAACATAGAATGGAAAAATTGCGTCGGACTATGCACCGATGGTGCTTGTTCTATGTCCGGAAGATTCCAAAGTATTCAAGCACTTGTGAAACAAAAATCGCCACAGTGCGTCTGGACACATTGCATGATCCACAGAGAAACTTTGACTTCCAAAGAAATGAGTCCTGGTTTGAATATTGTGTGAACTGAGGTTGTAACAGTAGTAAATTATATAAAAATGTGACCCCTGAAATAAGGAATCTTTTCCGCAGTTTGTAAAGACATGGGTGCAGTACATTCCGCGTTACTGTTTTATTGCGGGGCAAGATAGTTATCAAGAGGAAAATTTTTGCAATGTGTTTATGAATTAAATGAAGAAATCGCCGTTTTCCTAGAAGAGGAAAAAAGACAAGAAGCTGAGAATTTTCGCGATAGTTTATTCGTGATGAAATTGAGCTACATGGTAGACATATTCAAGAATTTAAATAATTTGAATCTTCAACTGAAAGGAGCAATTACACATATATTGAATACGAGTGATAAAGTTAATGCTTTTTGTAGAAAATTGGAATTGTGGAACAGAAATTTAAAGCAAGAAAACTTAACATTGTTTGCAAATTTGAATAATTGTATTAAAACTTTCAAGGCTGAAGAACAACATGTAAAAGTAGTTTTTGTAACCATTGAAAATCATTTAGCAATGATAGCAAAGAATTTTAAAAAGTACTTTCTTGCTGACGACAAACTAATATCAAGTTACAAGTGGGTGAGGGATCCATTTCAAAATAATCCCGAAGAACTCGTAATTGAAGAGGAAGAAACCTTCATGGACTTCACGGCAAGCGGCGAAACCAAAAGACAATTTAGTAATAAATCCCTCTTTGAATTTTGGGCAGGGATGGATGATGAGTTTTCTGCACTAAAAACAAGAACATTTCGCATTCTACTACCATTTTCAACATCTTACCTTTGTGAAACTGGATTTTCTGCAGAGGCTTCTTTGAAGACAAAATATAGATCTTAGCTAAATATAGAAAAAGAACTGAGAGTGTCTATTTCTAATACTAAGCCCTCCTTCAAAAAACTTTGCTCTACAAGACAGGCCCAAGGAGGTAATAATTATTAAATTTGTTTTTAATTTAGTAAGTTGTTTTAATTTAATAAGTTAATTACTAAATATGTCGAAATGTATTTTGTTTTTTATGTGTGTGTGTGTTCTTTCCTTTCAGTCACTTAATAAATTTTTTAATGACATTTTCTCTTGGATATGCTCGCGCCCCCCCCCATTAGTGTGCTCGCGCCCCCCTAGGGGGGCGCGCCCCACAGGTTGAGAATCACTGAGCTAAAGGTATCTTGAGACGGATGATACAAGAAAAAAATAATAATTTATGAGTCAGATCTCAGTCGAAGAACTCATGAGGGAAAACCAATTTCATGTCAGATTTCAAGTGAAGGAAGGACTCATTCAAAACCCAAATGGCTGAGAAATCCCCGGCCAGTAAATCACAATGACGTCACTGAAGAATGCATGAAAATTCCCTAAACTCCAGGGAAGAATTTCCCGGTAGCAGCAAAATCGAGACAATCTCTTGAATTGGATTGCACCCATTGATTTGCACTTCGCTGCGCTTCCTTTGAGCTTATTAAGCAAAATCTTCAAAGCCCTCCACGGACGAACGAACCCTGGCCAGCAATCCAATTAACAATCCAGTTCATTTGACCAAAAATCCATTTAGAGGCGTTTTATTTCCTGGACAAAAGCTGCGAGTGTAAGCCTATTTTTAAATCCTGAACCGAGCGAGGTCTTTTGATAGGGAAATGTTTCTGTGAATTTCAGAAGAAAGAAAAAAGCTTAATAACAAAGGGAAATGATGCTCGGAGAGAACTGTTTGGTTTCGAGAGAGATGTTTGGCCATAAAACTTGAGGACTTTCCTTAAGTAGATTGAGAAAAGACCTCTTTGTGATATTTTCACTCAACGAGTTAAAGTTGTAGATTTTCAGTCTTTTCATTAAACATTTTTAGCTCGGAGAAAAGTTTGGTAAAATGTTATCTGTTGGAATTAACGGTTTTAAAGTAAATTTCTTACTGGAAAATCAATCGATCAGTTCTACAACAATATACCCTGAATTTTGAGAATTTCTGCATCACAGAGCGGTTTGTATTATTCTTCATCATATAGTGAAGAAAATTAATGCAGAAATTCTTATATTAGCACAGACAAATTTTGGTTTCTAATTTCCACATAAATTCGCTGTATTATTCGAATATACAGACTCTCCATGCTTATAATCTCTAGCTGAGCTTTGCATTTCATTACAAATTTACGATATTATTCGCATATGTAGATTAACCATTTTAATACCAGTGTCCTAGCATAAGGATAGCGAGTTTTCACCGTGATCTGGGCATTCCCTTCTCGGTTCGGGTAGGGTTGTTCTTCATCTGTGTTCTATCTGTGAGGTGAGTCAATGTGTCCCCTTGTAAAAAGAATTTGTGCAAGTTAATGTAGCATGAAGTAGTCTTTCTCTTGACCCTAGTTGGCGGTATTGAAAAAACAAGAGAAGGAGCAACTTCCGTATATGGCCTATTGGGGCTATTTTTGTATCGCCAAGAAGTCGCCAACAATGTCGCAAGTTTGTTTGAGTTGTGATTCCTCACCGAAAGTTTTGAAGCCACGTTCTGCTTATTTCTAGGACACAAAATACACAAATTACCGTTTATTGCTTAATTTTTCGCCAATTTGGTGGAGGCCATATACGGAAGCTAAGCCCAAGAGGCTCTCACTCGGCTTAAATCGCTGACAGGCTGGCTTGTAAAGTACCATAAGTAACAACAACACATCCATTTTAACCATCTCAAAATTTGATTTATGTTTCATTAAAAATTGAAGGTTTTATCTTTACATATTTGACAATCCAACTACATGTAGTTTTGATTTCATATTTCAATATAAATTCAGTTTATGATTATATATAAATTGTCCACTCTGATTATCTGTAATTTTGTTTCCTCATTTCTTTAAAAAATTTCAGAATTATTCGCACACAGGGAAAATTCATTCTAATCATGTAAAAGTTTACTTCACGCTTCATTACAAACTTAAGGTTTATTTCTTATAGATTGTCTACTCTAAATATCTGTAATTTTTTTCACAATTCATTATAAATTCATGCCGCTATGTTTATTTTTTGATTATCTACTCTATTCATTTTTCTTTTGAGAATATTCGAGTCATTACTGATAAGTATTAGATGTTATTCTTCTAGTTTAAAAAATATTTCAAAGAGCAGAAAAAAAAACTATATTCTGTCTTGATCCAGTGATTAAAATGTTTCGATCAATATATCCGGTTTCAATTAAAATGCAAGAAATAAAAAAAATTTAAAATATTCTTTCTATACTACTATTTTCAAATTATAAAAGTTCCACAGTTCTAAGACAAAAACTGACCGTATTATGGAGTTTTGAATTTCATTATTTTAAACTTTTCTAAATCATTTTACGGGCTGTTAACGACCATTCTAAAGGTTTCTCATCTAAAATAACATATTTGCATTTTGAAAATTTTGCATTATTTCTAGCATTTTGCAAGACTTTGTGAAATGCACTTTCAAATAAAAACTGGCACCATTTCAAAAAGAATGCATTTAATTTTTAAAACATTATTCGAATATACTTGTCAGAAAGCCAAATAAAATAAAATTACGAAGAATTGCTCGTGATAAAACAGTTGACGCGCATTATTTCATTTTTTACACAGAAAACTCATTTCCCGTCGTTAATGAAAATCATTAACATTTGGCAGAATCAATTTGAAAAAGGCTCTCTAATTCGATAAGGTACGTTATGATTAAATAAAGGGGAATTTATCCAAGTATAAAATTTTAATGATAAAGTTGTTTGTTTAGAACCGGCGGGCATTAAAACAAAACCAATATTTAATCAATTATTGCCCTTTTTTCTACCTTTGCCAATGCCTTAGGGTCACGCAAAATCGAAGAACTTACGTTTGAAGAAGTTTTGTAATCTCATTGCACTTATTAAAGGTTTTCAATTCACTTCTTCAACGGGATATTAAATTTTTACGATAATATGTTTCAAACATTTTTCTTTTTTCGAGCAAAAGTTTTGAGCGAATGTTTATTGAATAAATATATTAGAAACTATATGATCGTCTGCTGTTTCCTACGATGAAACATCAACTTTTTTTTCTCTTCTTTCTAGAAAACTTACAATATGTTACTGTGATGGGCTTCCTTCGATTTGTTCAATGTTTTTCCTGCAAAATTTGATAGAAATAGGAGTTGAAAGATTCTTATAGACTAAAAGAAATCTGTTTAGAAAATATGGCAATAAAATCGATGCAATTTGAAATAAAAAAATTCCAACATAAAGAATTTAGACGGTTAAAAACATATAGCGGGGGTTTTCAATTTGCTCTATTATATACATAGCCTCACTTCATGCCCCCCCCCCCAACTATTACCTTCTAGTAATTTAAATAGCAAAATGATCGATGCAATTTTGGGAAAAAAAAAACTCCCATCATAAATAATTCAAAATGTAAACACATTACTTCGGTAAACAAACTAATTAGCGAGTGTGATTCATGCTTTTCTCATGGTTTATTATCCTGAAATAATCAACCCTGATTTTTTTAGGATCGGCAAACACTTAGTAGAATATTTCAGAATGCTTTTATTAAATTGATCTAAGCACAAGTGATTTCTTCTGATGTTCATTAATATTTGACGAAGATTAAATCGTATCAATGCTTACATGGTCCTTTCATTTGATGACCTGCTGTTTGGTGATGCATAAATATTTTTGTATTTGTTTTATGATCTTAATCTTACATAGTTCTAAATGTACCTACGATTATCCCTTTATCCATAAGGAAATAAGACTTTAAAGGTATATGGAGAAATAGCTAATATTTATTCATTGGTAAAGTTGCAGAGATTTCCAAAATATGCGTCGGTAGTCATAGGTATGTAAATAATTTATGTTCTGTCCTCGTCTCGGTCAAAGACCGCCGTGTTGGCTAATGGCAGTTGTGGCACGTTAAATAGGTTGTGACTGCAAAGTCATCCAAGTTCCCATAACCTCTGGGGGTACTGAATGAGTCTCTGATTCAGATCTCAATTCTGACTTGCGGATGGATTAATGAATTCGACAGCCCCCTAAAAAAAGAGTTGTGTCATGTGGGCTCGAACAAAAGTCGTCCTTTCTCCTTAACGGTGCTCGTTCACAGCGAAAGGCGCTAATCTCTGCCTTCATTTGAAAGAGCTAAATCTCATTCGGCTGGTAGGACCAAGTGGCATTAGGCAGAACAGAGAGCAGAATAATTTATTTGTCAAAAATAAAATAACGAAATGAATCAATAATCAAACTCACTATGGAGTCAGAGAGTGACAAATTTAAATCTTGCATAAAAAAGCAAGAAATAGTGGACAAACACAAGAAAAAATGTAATATACCAGCTACCAGCTCCAGACAACAAACTGTAAATATTTAAATTCCATTCATATTAGTGAAATGGGATTAAGAAATAAAAGAAATGACATGCAAAAGAATAACAAGAAACACATAAACAGATACCATCCACATCGCTCATAACAACACAGACATTACAAAAAACAGCAGTGATTTCATTAAAGAAGGAATAACAGTTGCGAAGAATGTGGAAAGTTAAAAAAGGTAAAATTTAAATACGGTAGACTCGAGAAATTAAACGAATAATAAAGGTCTCAGACAGTTAAGCCAATAGAGCGACATTATTACTGCTTTAACAAACTAAGATTTCGGCAAGAAAAAATCACTAGAATCTTGGATTGTGTATTCTAATTTGTTGCTTCTCGTTAAATTGTATTTTTTTGCTCAATGTCTCTTTGTATTTTCCTTTCACATCGTTTTCAATCAAATAAATAAAAATATGAAGCCTTCCGTATTTCTTTGCCATATTACAAAAACCCTGAGTATGTAATTCAACTGCTTGTACTTTGATAGAGATGCTCAGTCAGTAGTTTGATCAATGTTGCTGCTGTTGTTGCTTATGACACTTTACAAGTTTGGTGACAGTTATCTGTGAGCGATTTAAGCAGAAATGAGCGTCTCTTGCTTTTTTTCCTGCTTCGCTTAATAGAACCAAGAGTACGATTCAGTTACTTCATGATTCATATTCACTTGCACAGCCCCTTTTTATGGAGGGGGAGCACATTCAAGAACCTCACAGAAAGAATATAGAAGTAGAAAAGTCATGCCCGAAAGGGTACTGGAACCCGAGACAACCAGATCACGGAGAAGACACGTTACCTCTATGCCATGACGCCGGAAGTTTGGTAAATGTACAGAATTAGTATCTAAAGCAAATTTCAATGACTTTACACGATGTACTTATTCATTTACGAAATATATAAACATTTTTAATGGGTTTTCTAAAGCTAGAATATTTTACTATTAGTATTGAAGATTTGTGGTAAAAATTTAACTATGATGTTTCTAAATTCCTCGAAGTTCAAGTACCTCAGAATACATGAAGACTTTTATTTATCATTCTAATGTATAAAAAGAAAGGAATTCTAAAAACCTCTTCGGAAACCTCAATGACAATTCTTAAGGGACTCGTATATAAAAGGGGATCTCAAATAGCTGATGACTCCCAAGAAAACGTACGTTCAAGCATAAAACAAATGAGAAGGTATTTCACCCGGTTACACTCTGAATTCGAGTGACAGCCGTAGTTTTGAGCTTAGAGCCGCCAATTACTAATAGAGTGAAACGTTCCTGTCCTGACACTTGGCATGATATTGTTCTTTATCGATCAACGATCATTGTGGAGTGATTGAATATATAGATAAAGATCAAAGTAAGTTTTAGTTGCCTGGAAAAGTCTCTTGATATATTATATTATACTACATTAATTTTATAAAAATGTTGGAGAATTAGATATTATCGTTAATTTCTTTCGATATTGAAATTCTGATGCATATAAATGAATACTTTTAACCTTTTATTTACTAACGGTACTTAAAAGTGCCATTTAAATCTGACTTATAACTTCATAATATGGCAATTTTTTCTGATGATATTCAAAAGGACATGGAGAACGTAAAACAGAAAGAACGCGTTAATTTAAGCTAAAAATAGAAATTAAAATCATTTAATTAATAAATTAATTAAGATATTTCGGTTAATTAAAATATTTTAGTTTTCCTGGTATTACTCTGCAAACTCAACTCTCTGTGCAAAAATAAAATTGAAAATTTGATGTCGAAATCATTCGGCAAATAAAGGGTTAAAGTAAACAAAGGATTTATTCCCAAAAAATGTATAACAAAACAATTGCCTGTAATTTTTTCAAAGCAATTTCTTGTAACTCGTTCTAAGGAGGATTTAAGATTGGCTAGATTGACATTCTCGTGTCAAGATGTTGGATTCCTTTCAATAGGGAAGAAGACTAATGAAGCATCTATAAAGGCACAAACACCGTTTGGGATCATATCGAGAATTGTTAGTTAGTTATATTAGCTACACGTTTTTTTAAACAACACTAGGGCTACTTTGAGACTGATATCATCAATTTGAGCACCTATCAGATGATGAAGACTTAATTTGTGCTGGTACACTCTTCAACCACAAAAGTGACCATATCATAAAGAAAAGCTTAGAAGGCTTGTTTTTAATCTGAGGTGAATTATCGCTCAGGAAAAAAACTAAACATCATGTATCCAAGACACTGAAACAATCGATTCCATTTATTTCAGCTATTAGCTAATTAGGAGATTAAAATATTTGTGCCAAATTTCAGAATACAGAAGTCAAATTATGATATATATGCCTTCTCTAAACGCCTAATTAGGCAGTTTTCAGTCTCCCGAGACAATAGTAAATTTATTCCAAACCAGATCTGGCTAATTCTGAAATTGCATCATCTTATGCCTTTATGTCAGTGTTTCTCAACCTTTTAGTATTCACGGCCCAATTTTCAATCATAATTTTCATCGCGCCC
>JAPMOQ010059003.1:1126070-1137433 GCA_026543055.1 Argiope trifasciata | reverse complement strand
TCGTTAGTGAATTCAACATTCCGAGATCCACAGTATCAAGAGTGTGCAGAGAGTATGAAATTTCAGGCATCACATCTCATCATGGACAGCGCAGTGGGCGACCACCTGCACTTAACGACCGAGACCGCCGACGTCTGTGTAGAATGGTCAATGTTAATAGACACGCAACACTTCGTCAAATAACTGTAGGAATCAATGTAGGACGTACGAGGGACGTGTCCGATAGGACTGTGCGGCAAAATTTGTCTTCCTTGGGCTATGACAGCAGAAGACCGACTCGAGTGCCTTTACTGACAGCACGACATCGCCTGCAGCGACTCTCCTGGGCTCGTGAGCATATCGACTGGTCCCTAGACCAGTGGAAAACCGTGGCGTGGTCAGATGAGTCACGATTTCAGTTGTTACGAGCTGATGGGAGAGTTCGAGTGTGGCGCAGACCCCACGAAGCCATGGACCCAAACTGTCAGCAAGGTACTGTTCAAGCTGGTGATGGCTGCATAGTGGTGTGAGCTGTTTTTACATGGCATGGACTCGGTCCTCTGGTGCAACTGAACCGATCATTGATTGGAAATGGTTATGTTCAGCTGCTTGCAGATCACTTGCAGCCATTCATGGACTTCACGTACCCACACAACGATGGGATTTTTATGGATGACAATGCGCCATGTCACCGGTCCAGAACTGCTTGCGATTGGTTTGAGGAACATTCCGGACAATTCCAGCGCATGATCTGGCCACCTAGATCACCCGATATGAATCCCATCGAGCATTTATGGGACATCATCGAAAGGTCCGTACGTGCTCAAACTCCTGCACCATCCACACTTTCACAATTATGGACGTCTATACAGACAGCATGGCTCAATATTCCCGCAGAAGACTTCCAACGACTTGTGGACTCCATGAAACGTCGAGTTGTTGCACTTCGCCGTGCAAAAGGAGGACCGACACGATATTAACAGTCATCCCATGACTTATGTCACTTCAGTGTATACATATATATATATATATATATATATATATATATATATATATGCTGTTTTCACATGGTAAACTATTTACCAATTAATTCCGATTAATTATATTAGTTTTTGCCGAAATTTCATGAAAACAATATTTTTTTAAACCCAAACTTCTATTTTCTAATTTCTGAGATCATAAAACAGTTTCACAATGGATTAGTCTCAGAACAGAAGTCAAATCCTTCAATGTTTCCCACTTACGAATGAATGAAGTGATATTTCCCCAATGGGCGAAAGAGAAAATACTTTTATAAAACTTGTTATTAAAAGCGGTTAATGATTTTTGAACAAAAAAAAAATTAAATTATTTAATTTTTTCCGAAAAAAAAAATACATTCTACGGAAATAACAGCTACGATTTCATAATTTGACGTCAACTGTAAAACTTACGTTCCAAACGCATCTGCTGTCAAAAGAGCATACGTAATGAAAAATCAATTCTGGTAAAAGTAGGCCAACCTTTTAAAAACTCATTTCCTGTCAAAGAGGCATAAATAATAATAATGCAGTACTAGTAAAAGCAGGCAAACAAATACATGCGATTAAAAGTTGTCGATGAGTATTGCCATTTATACTTGAATGCCTGGACGATTTTGAGCTTCAATAATTCAAAACCTCTTAACGAAAACCCGATCATGTTCTCGCCTGATAATAATAAATAATTTTATATTTATTATAGTTATGAAAATGGTTGAAATAGGTACGACTTTGAAATTCTATTAATTTAATTCCCACAAAGACTGTCATTTATTATTTTTGACATTTTTCTTTAAATGAACGTACCCTTAAATTTCTTAAAATATACATCTTTCAAAATGGTTGAAATTGGTATTATGGTAAAGACAGGGGGACTGGTTCTTTGCTCTTATCCATTATTTTAGATTTATAGATATTGCAGCTGCTTAGTTATAATTAAAAACATTTTTACTTCAAAATACAACTTCAAAAATTTATGTGTTACAGTAAATATTCAAACTCTACAATTGTACAAAAAAATGTTAAAATATATAACACAATTTTCCCTAAATCTGTTTATTTTAAAGATGACAAACATAGTTTTAAAACTTTGTGAGAGATATCAATGTAAAATAGAAAAGTAATAAAATATCTAATACTACATCATTTATAATGAAATAAAAATATGTTTAACAAGCTATCTGGATTTCATTCATTGAATATGATAAATACAAAGAATACATTATTTTTTTTAAATAAATTATTATTTTTGTAAAAAGTTTCATTTTTATAAAGGAAAATTTTGAGAATACTTTAGAAGCTTATTTTAGACATTATAAGTATAAGCACAGCTTTTAAATTTTGTGAGTTACATCATAATAAGAAATGAGGTATCTTAAAATATCAAATACTACATAACGTATAATGGAATGTCCTCTGCAAAACGTTTCCAAAAAATGTTCAAAGTACTGACTGAGTTCCATTCATTGAATTGAAAGGTAAACACTAAATGTCGTATTATTCTTTGTAATATTTCTTTTTTATTTCTGTACAGAATTTCCTTTCTTTTAGTGAGCTTCATATTTGTATTTCTGGTATGTTTTGTGTTTCTGTGGAACCTCAAAAAGTTCTTTAAAACCTCAAATAACAAAGAAAGTTTTTGAATTTGGTGAACTGTATAATAGTAAGAAACTAAAATCATTAAAATATCAAATACTATCTTATTATGCTAGAATAACTTTTTTCAAAATGCTGACTTAGTACCGTTTATTGAAAATAAAGAAAAACGCTAAACGTCTTATTATTTATAATAAATATATTTCCTATATTTAAAATAAGGTAATATCCTTATAATAAATGTATTTCTTATATTTAAAATAAGGTAATATCGTTATAATAAATTATTATTTTTGCAAATAGTTTCTTTTCTTTTAGTGAGCTCCATATTTTCATTTTAAAAAATTCAATTTGTGAGTTTAAGAAACATCAATAACAAAGAAAATTTTTAAATTTTGTAATTTATATCATAATAAGAAGTGATAAATATTAAAATACCAAGCATTACATTATTTATAATGAACTATTTTACGCAGATTAGAATTTTTTTGCTAATGATCACTAAAAATGTTTGATCCCTAATAAAAACACCAATAAAAATGATCTTAAGATTAATTAGCTAATGATAAAAGCAACCATCACTTCAAAAGGATTATTTTCTCATAAACAGTGAAAACGAAAAATCTTTCTTTTTTTTTTTGTTTCATTTTTATAATCCTTTCTCTTCTGTATTTTCTAGAATTAGGAGCTTTTTTACCCATTTTTCTTCTTTAATCTCAACAGTGAATTCAGCTTCAACAGTCTATTAAATTGACGAGTTAATATGTGCGAAAATACAAAACCAGCAAGAAAATTTAAGAACAAGTACGCACTCGAACTAAGAACCGTTTAAATTAAAAGCCCTTAACGTTTAAAATTAACGTTCCCTTTAGCGCTCAGACCTGGTCTTCTTTCTGAAAAGCCCCTTTCTCAAATAATTATTCTTTAAAACCTTTTTTAGATTTAAAGCAACATTTCAGTTAAGTGGAAGGAAAAGCACAATTACTTTGAGATCGAGATTTTAATTTATGTTTAAAGAAAAGAAGAAACGATCCATTTTTTATCGCCAAGCTTACAGAACAAACATATTGTTGTGTCGCAAAACTAGAGTGCTGCGACGGGCGTTAATTTCTTAATTATTCCGTGTTTTGGGCGAGGGGGGACGATTAGAAACGCATTGTCTTCGAAATTAATGGACTCCTGTTTCTTTTGGCATTTTTCTGGGAAAAAAGATCATTTGTTTTCGCACGACGGGAACTCATGAGATCTAATAAATGATCTTGGAACGGAGAATTTTGTTTTACTGCTGTAAATGCAAATTCGTATAAACCCCCAAACATTTGCGAGTAAAAATTGAAGTTCAGTTCATGCTTTTTTTTCAATTGCTGATTGTATTGTACTTTCTCAAATAAGAAATATCGAAAAATGTCTTTTCATCAATCATAGTTAAAGATTTTTATAAAATTTAATTTTTTCAGCTATCTGTTGATCAATAAGTCCATACTTGGCGTTGCTCCAATCTGTCTGTAAGCGTAATATTTAATAAATTAGCAAATCGGAAAAAGTAGAAAATGTCGTTTATCATATTTATAACAAAATTGTAATTTTGAACAAATTTTGGTATGGAATTCAGCAACTTGAAAACTGTGTGCCTGTCTATCCGTGTGTACGTTAATGAATTAATTTAAATCCACAACAAGCCAGGTAGAGGAAATCTGACAACATCTTTTAAGCTAAGAACTGTTGGTCTGTTTTAAATTTTGATCAAAACGAAGAAATTTTTTAATCTGATATTTTTGTTAATATATATATATATATATATATATATATATATATATATATATATATATATATATATATATATATATAACTTAATAACTTAAGTTATATATAATATATACATATATATAACTTAAACACATCACCAGCTAGATGGTAAAAATTAGCATGAGCTCTTTGTCCATGAATAGTTTTAGAACAAAAATAGCTGACACGCTGTATGAACAAATTAAGTGAGCTAGTGTAGGATAAATATATTATGGCACATACATTTACTATTTGAATCCAAACGACTATTTACATATTCCATTTAATACGAAACTATAAGAAACTACCTCCCCGATGTTTTCTTATATACTCTTTTATAAAGATACTAGCTGGTACTCGGCGCGTGTCTGGCGCAAAAGAAATAATCTTGGAAACATCGTTTGGAATTTGAAATAGTTATCTTGTTTCATTAGAAATGATATTTATTTTCTTGTCGGCAATGAAGGCATTCATTGAAATGGAAGGATATGTGAAGGAGAAACATAAATAGATTTTTTTATTATTCTATTCTATAAACAAATCTTCCTCTTTACATATTAGATTTGTGTATTCTCATAGAATGGTAAAACTTTGAGTTTTTCAGAATGGCAATGAAAGACACTATTTATGGTAACTGGCGATTCTTTTAATATTCGTTCCGAATTCTCAAGTTTAATGTTAGAACGTGAGATTAAAATATTTTCTTTTAAAACTGATTGAACTTAGAAAATATATTTTATACCATGAAAAGATAATTTTTTGAAAATTGAGATAGCGCAAAATTATTTTTACTAATATTTGTGGAAGTTACGACGAAAAACGATACAATTTAACTAAATTTTTTAATTAAAATTTTAAACCTCAAGGATCTTTCTCCTCAAAACTTTCTCACATGATCTGCAATGAAATTGTTACTTCTGAGAATGATCTGCAATGAAATTGTTACTTCTGAGAATGGTCTGCAAGGAAATTGTTACTTCTGAGAATGATCTGCAAAGAAATTGTTACTTCTGAGAATGATCTGCAAGGAAATTGTTACTTCTGAGAATGATCTGCAATGAAATTGTTACTTCTGAGAATGATCTGCAATGAAATTGTTACTTCTGAGAATGATCTGCAATTAAATTGTGTACTTCTGAGAATGATCTGCACGAAATTTGTTTATAATAGCTATATAATATCAACCTTTAGCTTGAATTCAGCATTTCTACTGAATCTATTGTATCTCCTTGGTGAGTTATTTCGTGATGAATCCTTGGAAAACGCGGTTAATATCCAGATTATTTTTTAAATTTTAGATATACCTGTAACCATCCCTTAGGTATAAAGAATAAGATGATCAAGTTTTATCGCAGTCGGATAAGTAGCACGGCAGCGCAAAAGAGACATACAGACAAGCATTCATTTTTATTTATCCTTCAGCAAGGATAAATAAAAATGAAGCCTTCAGCACGTTCGGGAATGCCCCAATCGTGCTCAAATTCTTATTCTCTTGTTGTTACTCACGGCAAGCCCGCTGATGGAACGCTGTCTGTGATACAACTCGAAATGTGCGTCTAGAGCCAAGAGTACGACTTGACAACTTTACATTAAATTTCACGGTCCCTTTTTACAGGCGGGGGGGCATTCACTATGTTCACAGATAGAACACAGAAGAACAACCATACCCGAACCTCGACTCAAACCCGGGAAGCCCAGATCACGGGAAAGACAAGCTTTCCCTAAGCCAGGACACCGGAGATTTTTATTGTGAATTCTATATTTGAAAATTGTAAGACTTTAACATCTAATATATAGAAATTATTATTTAATGATAGCTATATAATTCTATCTTTGGCTTAAATTAAATTTTCTGAATCTAACCTGCTTCTTTGGCGACTAATCATTGGTGGACGTCTAATGTATAAGGACATCTACGAAACATTTTGTACATTCTACCAAAAGTAAGCACAGAACTGCTACTGCAATAACCAAACTGGTATAAATGATACAAGCAGTTTTGATCTAATGTGTCTTTCGCCAAATTTCATTTATTTGGGTCATTGAATTTTGAACCATGAAATTTACATGTATTAGAAATTACGGACAAACAGATGGTAAATCTCTTGATGGATTTACTTCAAAATTGGACACGGATTTAATGTTTGCTCAAATGTAAATGATTTAGTTACTAGCAGAAGCTCGGCGCGTTGCTGGCGCAGAAGAAATATTTTTGGAAATATCGTTTGGAATTTGAAATAGTTATCTTGTTTGATTAGAAATAATATTTATTTTCTTATTGTAAATGAATTTATTTAATACATTTATAGTAAATACATTTATTAAAATTGAGTGATATATAAATTAGAAGCGCAAATAATATTAATTATATATTTTTATAAAAATTATTCTTCAAGACGTTAGGCGAGGCAATATTTTTTGTTTTGTTGTTCCATCTTCAGCAGAAACAAATAAGTGCAAATAATGTCTAAAGTTGCGTCGCAGTCAGATGACCGTTGCGGCCGTACATTAGAGACAAACATTCGTTTTTATTTACATAGATTCATAATTTTACAATGGCCATAAACCTCCCGTAAGTGAAGGAAATGAGTAATCGAAGTTTCATCGCAAGCAGATGAGCGGCACCGAATAAGAGACAAACATTCATTTTTGTGTAATAGATTTATGCTTCATAGTTATAATATACGCTTGTTTTCGGGAAGCTCAACACAATGGGCTTAGAGCGAAATTTGTTGGAAGATTATAAATTTAGTGCAAAAACGATAAACCAAATTTCATTGGCTTATCTTAAAGCGTTTTCAGTAACCCTATTCATAGACAACCCTGATTTCTAGCATATGCTTTCAGGACTTTAGTCTGAAACACAGAGATCCATTCGATTTCAATTTCGAATTTGTCAACGATTACTACAATTTTCCGTCGTATACCAAAAAAGGCGAAAATGCGCGAAAAGCCTTCCTAAAGCGCAGTATTCTTCTATCAAAGACTTCACCAGCCATTGGGAAATCTTCAGAATCCGAGAGTACTTTTCGTGGTCAGATAAGGATTTTCGCACACCCCTCTTCCTCCGAGAGCAGGAAGGGGAGTGGGGAGCCTCGCTGAAAATTTCGACTTTCGGAGAGGATAATTTTTCAGTAAAGAGTTTCGATGTCTGTTGGGATTCGAAATAAATGCCCGCTTATCTGGAGGCTCGAAAAAAGAATCGATACCCCGCGCATTGTTTTCGTTCCTCGGTCTGGAATGCCCCCAGGAGCAGGTGGTCCAGACGTTCGATTGGCTGTCGGTTTCTTCGACAAGAATATCCAATTTCGGAGTCGGTTCGGGCTGGCTGGGATTTCAACAGGAACTTGAAATATATACGAAAGAAGTTTGGATTTTCTTCTTTTAAAGTATCCAACTACTTTCGAAAGCAATTTAAAAAAAAAAAATGGACTTTTTAAAAAACTATTTAAAATTATGGTTAATAGATGCATTGTCAATTTCAATACAAAATATTATAAATAGAGCAAAATTATGTAAAAATATAATATTTTTTCAGAAATATGAAATTTGGAGTAAATTTTAATGATATTGAACCAAAACGGTTATCACTCTACATGAAATGGTAAGGTGTAGAATATAATTGTGAATGAAATGAACCAAAATCTAGGAAATATTTGGAGATACAATTAGTTACGGGTAAAAATATACCTATATATGTCTTTTTCTCTTAATTTCCAAATACATTTTTCTAGAAGCACCTATAAACGAAAAAGTGTTTCGCCAGCAATAAAAGTTTTAGTTCCTTTCATTGACCGCATTATTTAAAACTCACGCTGAAATTTTTATTGAATACCTCTATTACATTTTTTGATACCATGTGAACGGTGGAGAATTTTTATGAAAATCAAAGTTTTGAGAAAATTGAGGCTAAAGACAAATTCTAGTTGAAAAATACGTGCCCCTGAATGTTAGCTCAGGCCTTCTTTTTCCTAGAAAAGGTAAACTGTTTTGCAAAGAGGAAAGTATGAGCTACAAGAAATAACAATAAAAAATTCGCCAATGTGGCCGATAACCGATGTTTTTAACGCAATCGTATACCTTGAAAAATCGCTTACTTAATATGATAAAGTTTCGTCAGGTTTTGTTGTTGTTGTTGCTCCTCACATTTCCCCTATTTCAGCTTCAATTTATTAACTGAGATTTATAATTTAAAATTGTTTAATAGAAGGATATAATTATCTAGAGTTTAATCAAGATTTGAAATGTCCTCTTGGAATGATCGCGAACATGATCACTAAAAAGAAATTACATAGAATCATTTGACCAATAAAAACTGGTGGAGAATAAATGAGTTACTCTTGTTCAGAATACAGTGCCTTTAAAACATGAATGGATTACCTAGTGAGATGATATAATAGTTCGGCAAGAATCATTTAGTATTCATCATTATTTGTTCTTTCTCGTGGACAGAGAAAAAATAGTAATCTTAAAAGAATTAAACATTGAAATTTTGTGGTATTTTCCCGTTTTTGACCTCCTTATATCTGGTTAAATAACTTGTTTTTTATTATGTTTATTAAAAGGGAGCACTTATGTGCAATAAGTATCCTGGGTGGCAAAATAAAAGGCGATTTATACTCTAACCGTGTGGAAATCTGCTAAATCTGGGAGCATTAAAATAGAACATCTAAAAAAATTTAACAGTTTAAGTACATTGAATGCAGAATGTAAATTTCTTTTAAGAAATCTAGACATTTTAGCAAACATTGTATCCACATTGGTCTATGTGGTGCTAAATTCTAACGAAAATGCTGACAGATGTGGTTTTAAAGTGTGTTTGATACAACATGTGCTGACAGATGTTGCTCCGAAGTGTGTTTGATACAACATGTGCTGACAGATGTTGTTCCGAAGTGTGCTTGATACAACATGTGCCGACAGATGTTGTTCCGAAGTGTATTTAAAGCCCTATGTATTGACAGACGTATTTCAAAAGGAGTTTTAAAAACTTGTGTTGGCAAACATGGTTTTAAAGCTTGTTTGATACCATCATGTGTTGACAGAAGTGGTTTCGAAGTGTATTTGAAAACACACATTTTCACACATGTGGTACATAAGTGTGAAACAGCAACAAGCAAGATTAACGAAATAACATATATGATATTAGCGTAGAATTTGCTGATTTTGGTTTAATTTTCAAGTATATCTATCAAAAGGTATATTTCATTCATTTCTTTGTATGTATAAGATAGATATAGAAAGACATTTTATGTATAAGAAAAATACAAAATATTATTCCGCAACTGGATGAAATTTGACATAAAATAGCTTTGAAAAGTAGATCTATGTAAATAATTTCCTCCAAACTTTATTGAAAGTTTTTATTCAGGCTGTTCGTAATAAGACGAAGAAAAAAAAATATCACATTTTTCTTTATTGCTAAAGAATATCAAGGAACAAAAAACTTTTGCTAGTTTTAGTAGCCATTATTTTAGCTATATAGTACATAATTTTACAATATTTGATACTGAAGAAAGAGGAAAAGAAAGTTTCTCTTTTAGTATTTTGTAGCAGTCTTATAAAGCCTTTAAAGCACCCAATCATAGAAGTTTTGTGTCGTGGTCTCTTAGTGAACACAACCGAAATCTAATGTCATAAAAAAGAGAAAACTTGCCATAAAACAATTCACAGGGCAGTAGATTTTGTTCTTGTTACTTATTTTGAAGCATTCCTAGAAGAGATAAACTGAAATATGGCGTTTTTATAACCAGTTTGTTCAAGTAAGGTATATTTTGTTTTAAAAAATGCACATTTCTCCACAAATAAAAAGAGTAATGCATGATTTAGCTTTATAATCCACAGAGTATTAAAAGAGAAAATAATTTTAAAGTAAAAAATAAAATGACTTCTACATATAGATGAATAACCATGTTTCACCTTTTTCTTTGAAAAAAGTCCTTTTTGTTATGCAATCTTACGTCTACCTATCTGTCACCTATATGTGCGATCACTACACTGAAGTGACAAAAGTCATGGGATGACTGTTAATATTGTGTCGGTCCTCCTTTTGCCCGGCGAAGCGCAACAACTCGACGTGTCATGGAGTCCACAAGTCGTTGGAAGTCCTCTGCAGGAATATTGAGCCATGTTGTCTGTATAGACGTCCATAATTGTGAAAGTTTGGATGGTGCAGGAGTTTGGGCACGAACGGATCTTTCGATGATGTCCCATAAATGCTCGATGGGATTCATATCGGGCGATCTAGGTGTCCAGATCATGCGCTGGATTTGTCCGGAATGTTCTTCAAACCAATCGCGAACAGTTCTGGACCGGTGACATGGCGCATTGTCATCCATAAAAATCCCATCGTTGTGGGGGTACGTGGAGTTCATGAATGGCTGCAAGTGATCTGCAAGCAGCTGAACATAACCATTTCCAGTCAATGATCGGTTCAGTTGCACCAGAGGACCGAGTCCATGCCATGTAAAAACAGCCCACACCATTATGCAGCCACCACCAGCTTGAACAGTGCCTTGCTGACAGTTTGGGTCCATGGCTTCGTGGGGTCTGCGCCACACTCGAACTCTACCATCAGCTCGTAACAACTGAAATCGTGACTCATCTGACCACGCCACGGTTTTCCACTGGTCTAGGGACCAGTCGATATGCTCACGAGCCCAGGAGAGTCGCTGCATGCGATGTCGTGCTGTCAGTAAAGGCACTCGAGTCGGTCCTCTGCTTTCATAGCCCAAGGAAGACAAATTTCGCCACACAGTCCTATCGGACACGTCCCTTGTACGTCCCACATTGATTCCTGCAGTTATTTGACGAAGTGTTGCGTGTCTATAACATTGACCATTCTACACAGACGTCGGCGGTCTCGGTCGTTAAGTGCAGGTGGTCACCCACTGCGCTGTCCATGATGGGATGTGATGCCTGAAATTTCATACTCTCGGCACACTCTTGATACTGTGGATCTCGGAATGTTGAATTCACTAACGA